>CAJUYH010012068.1:0-10414 GCA_910591685.1 Galerucella tenella | reverse complement strand
ATTTACAGTTTACACACTTTACACAGTCAATCAGTAACTATTGTAGTAGCTTCAAAGTATATACAATTAATAACTCAAATATTAAGTTGTACCAAAGGAGTGATCGTCTTTTCTCCTTCGCGTCTCAAACTCGTCTCTGCTTTTTTTTTTGGCGCGTACCCCCTTTCTGCCGATCGACGGTGGTGCCACGAAGGTAGTAACAAGACTTGAAATAAACAGTGGCGTACCAAATAAAATAAAAATAAAAACTTATTCATTTTAAATACATAAATGAAATACTTTTCCTACACTCGGCCGTCCTGAAAAGAATCCGTCTCGGATTCGTCAGACTCCCCATCAATCCACGGTTTCATATTCTCAGCACATGTTGATGTCAGATTTGGACCATGATGAATGCCTACTTTGGCAACATCATATCTGTCATGCCTTTTAGTCTTTATCACTTCATACGGTCCTAAATATTTCTTTTCCAATTTAAGTCCTGGACCGAACTGAGTTCTTTTTATAGCTACCAATGAGCCTATCTTATATTTTCTTGCTTCTCTTCTTTTCTTATTGAATCCTTTTCTATTTTCTTCCTGAATTTTAGTAATTTGCTGACGGGCGTTTGCTCTCAGTCGGTCTCGCCTCTCGTTAAACTCCTCTAAAACCTCTTTTTCTATTGATTCTTTGATCTTTGGATCCTCTTTATTTCTCATTTTAGTGCCTAACAGAACTTCAAATGGGGTACAGTCTATTGCTCTTTGGTACGTCGAGTTTAGTGCTCTTTGAACTTGCGGTAGATGTTTATACCATTTGGTTGCGTCGTCGAGGCTTAATTTAGTTAAGATAGGAATAAGTATTCGGTTGATCCTTTCGACCTGGCCATTTCCTCGTGGTACTCCAGTTGTTATCGTCATGTGTTGGATGCCTTCATTACCGCAATATTCAGCAAAGTCAGTCGAAGTAAAGGCAGTTCCTCTATCAGTTATCAGTCTTTTAGGTGATTCAAAAATTTGTTGTTGTTTAACGAAACAATTAATAACTTCCTTAGTGCTGGTTGACTTTGTCGGGTATAGCCAAGTAAACTTGGAAAAATCGTCTATGATCACTAAAATATGGTTGTAATTCTTACTCGTCGATGCCAGTGGTCCTAAATGGTCTGCATGGTAGGTGAGTAATGGTCCTTCCTTTGTAAGTGGATGCAGGAATCCTTCCCTTTTTCCTTCCTTTTTATTTCCTAAAATGCATTGTACACAACTGTTGAGAATATCTTTGATTTTATCATCCAATTTGTCTATATAGAATTCTCTTTTAACAACCTCAGCTGTTTTTGTGATGCCAAAATGTCCCATCTCGTGAGATTTTCTTATGATTTCGTCCTGCATTGAATCAGGTACTAATAATTCTTTTCCGTCGATATATTTATATAAGATGTCACTTCTTATAAAATAGTCGTTATAGTCGGTTCCTTCTTCTAATATCTTCTTTATCGCTTGTAGGTGTTCACTCTTTTCTTGTGCTAACTTCATCCTTTTTCTTATACCTTCCTCTATCATAGGCTCTTCTGCAAGTATTGCACACTGTCGGCTGAGGGTGTCTACATGGGACATCCTGTTCCCCTTTCTATGTTCTATTTAGTAGTCGTATTCATCAAGCAGCAATGACCATCTCGCTACTCGGGTGACTAGGTCTTTTTTCTGCATTGTTTTCTGAAAAGCTTGGCAATCGGTAACAATCTTAAATTTAGTCCCCAATAAATATATTCTGAATTTCTTAACAGCTTGGATAATGGCTAGCACTTCCAGTTCATAGCTTGAGTATCTTTCTTCAGCTGGTGTCGTCTTTTTACTCATATAATAAATCGGGTGAAGGTTTCCATCTATATCGGATTTCTGTAATAAGCACGCTCCAAAACCGTGTTTACTAGCGTCCGTATGTATTTCTAAGTAGCATCCAGGCTTATAAATATGTAAAATGGGTTCTTCGGTCAAAAGTTTTTTAAGGAGCTGTATTGCTTTTTCTTGATTTTCTCCAAATTGGAAAGGTGTATCCTTTTTCAGAAGATCACTCAGCGGTTTGGCAATTTTTGCGTATGACGGAATAAACTTTCTAAAATATCCTGTTAATCCTAAGAATGACTGAATTTGTTTTACCGTTGTAGGTGTCGGATATCTTTTGATAGCTCTCGTCTTTTCATCGGATGGTTGTACTCTTCCATCTTCTACAATCAATCCCAAAAACGAGACTCGTCTCTCCAGAAGTTGGAATTTTTTCTTTTTGATTTCTAGGCCGTAATATCTTGCTAACTCTAAAACCAGTTTCAATCTATCTAATCCTTCTCTTTCGCTACTGCTTAACACGTTAACTGCCACATGGGCAGCCGGCTGCCAATTAGCAAGGTTCTTACGACGCCGAGCGAAATATACCGCGTATTACGGAAACGTCTTAACGTTTTCTTCGAATATAAACCAATCTAGTGTCATCACACTAACAAATACATAACATATTTTTGATTGGTATATTGATTTAGGTAATATTTTGCATTGTAAGCCGGCTGTACAGGTGGCGTACAAGTAAAGTAAGTATTCAGAATTTGCCATTTGTACAGCCGGCGCACATGCATTATCCCTCCTACAATGCGTCAACCACGTGGGATTTGGAGGCGCGAAAGCGAGTTGATCGTTTGTTTACTTTGTTTGGGGCAGAGTTTGCATGCGGTTTAGTAGCTTTATAACCAATAAGTGTGTTTAGTTTATTTTATTGTAGCATTTTTAGTAATTTGTGTGCCATATTACCATATTCTTTGGGTAAGTGAGAGATTTTTAACAATTTTATCACTCAATAATACGTTTTTTGTTGTTTTTAGCAGTTTCAAGGAAAGTAATAAGAGGCCATTGAGTGACCAACAGCTATTGGAAGAAGCTGAAAATGCTTTTTTGGAGCCAGAAAACAGCGAAGTCGACGAGGATTTTGGCAGTGATGATAGCGTCATAGATCCAGACTTTCAGGACCATTCTTCCAGCTCTTCAGAAGACGCTGAATCCGAAGAAGAGTTGAGTAATGATGTTGCTAATCCTGGAAATAATGTGACAGTAACATCTGAATGGAAAGAAGTAACTGGAAATAGTCAGGCATTCTTTGAATTTATTGAAAATGAAGGTATAAACCCAAACTTAGTTGCAAGTGATTTCACAGAATTGGATGCTTATTCCCTGTTCGTAACGGAAGATTTGTTAGAAACAATGGTTATAGAAACAAATCGAAATGCACAACAGGTATTATCAAAATTAGGTAGGCCAAAATTCAAAAGCCGACTGTCACTTTGGAAACCAGTGACTGTACCGGAAATGAGGAAATTTCAAGGAATTGTACTATATATGGGTTTGGTGCGTTACCCGAAGATTGAGGCTTACTGGAGTACACCTATGTATAAGAATAACCTCATTCCAAATGTAATGCCAAGAAACAGATTTCAATCTCTTTTACGCTTTTGGCATTTTTCAAATAATGAAGATATGGCAGCCGAAGAAAATCGTCATAAAATTGTCATAAAATTGAGCCACTAATCTGTCACTTCAATTTAAGATATAAAGAGGCAATGCAGCCGGGAAAAGTGATTGCAGTTGATGAAAGCATGGTCCCCTTTTTAGACAGTATATTCCTGGTAAAAGCCATAAATATGGCATTAAGCTTTTTAAGATGTGCGATCAAAAAGGATATACTTATTCATTCTCTATTTATCAAGGCAAGGGGACAGATCAGGAAGGATCTCTCCCAACAAGTACGGTGATGAATCTGTGTAAGGAATATTTGGATAAAGGAAGGGTTGTCGTGAACGACAATTTCTATACTAGCATTCCTCTCGCAAAGCAGCTTTTAAGTCGAAAAACTCACTCCGTTGGGACCCTGAGAAAAAATAGAAAAGGTCTACCGAAGGAAGTTGTGTCATCAAAACTAATAAAAGGGGAAATATTAGGTAAAGAAAATGAAAACGGAATTGTAGTCTCTAAATAGAAAGATAAAAGAGATGTTTTAATGCTCTCTACTTGTCACACTTTGGACGTTGTATATACAGAAAAACTAAACAGAAAGCGCGAAGAAATAAAAAAACCTGAGTGCATTATTGATTATAACGTCGGAAAAGCGGGAATCGACTTGTCCGACCAATTGGCCGCATACTCTTCTCCTGTCCGAAAATCGGTTCGATGGTACCATAAAGTTGCCATCGAATTATTGATGGGGACATCTGTGGTTAATGCCTTAGTTGTATACAAAGCGATGCATCAATCATCAAAAATATCTGTTACAAAATTTCGGGAAGCTTTGGTGGAGTCGCTTTTGGAAATTTCCCGTGAACGCGAAGTACCACAACAGGATAAGAAGCGAAAAAAAATACAGCACGAAATGAAAGAGACTGAAGAGAAGTGCAAAAGGAATAGAAAAGTTAGAAAAAGATGTACATACTGTTACAAGAAACTAGCGGCGCAGAAAAATTGGAAAGTAGCATCAAACGCAGCAAAAAGAGTATCTACTTATTGCGACACCTGTGTTGAAAAACCTTCTATTTGTATTCAGTGCTTTCCTGATCATTTTTGAGTGAGTTTATGTAATCAGTTTTACGATGTATACCAAATAATAAATTAAAAACGTTGTTTCGATCATAATTAACTTTTTTTCACATTCGCATGATCCGATTGCCAAACCAATGGTGCACATGATTACTTGTACGCCGAACAACAATTCTACACAGGGAATTAAACCTAACCTGGAGCACCGGCGTACAATTTATGTTAAACACAGACCTGCTCTTGTACGCCGGCGCTCCAGGTGGCATGACAATGATATAGACAGTTGGCCGCCGGCTGTACAGGATGTCATCTTGACAATTCCTATAAATTCCTTGCGGCAGTTAACGTGTTAATATTATAACATCGTCCATATAGTACAGTACTATATTATTCTGGGTGAGAGTTCTGAAAATATGGGCAATATATCGCTGGAACACAGCTGGACTGTTGCATAGGCCAAAAGGACATCTCAAGAACTCATACTGTCCGTCCGGCGTGACAAATGATGTGTATTTACGGCTTTCCTCTTGGATGGGTACATGGAAAAAACCATTCTTCAAGTCAATAGTGCTAAAGTACTTAGCTCCTTGCAGTAGGTCAATTACATCTTCTATAAGCGGCAGAGGAAATCTATCTTTTATTATATTTTTGTTTAGCTTCCTATAATCACAACATATGCGTGTTTGGCCGTCTTTCTTCTTAACTAACACAATTGGGCTTGCGAAGTCTGAGCAGCTTTCCCGTATAATGCCTTCATCTAACCACGTCTTCATCTGCTTTTCTACTTCTTCTCTTTCCGTCATAGACAGTCTTCGAGGACTTTGAAAGATAGGTTCTTCACTCTTCAAAACTATTTTCATCTCAATCTCTGTAGATCTCGTCTTCTCTGGTTTATATTCTCTTATTAACTGAACTATTTCTCTTTTGCACGACTGGTCTTCAATGTGATTAGATGGTGGTACATCCTCTTCATCCTCTTCAGTTGTAATATTCATCAAAAAATTCTTCTCTTCTTTCCTGAAGATAAATATTTCATTGTCTCTGATACTTACGTCGGCTTTTTTCAATAAATTATTTCCAACAATCGCCTTGAAACTAGAGGATTCTGTCGGGATTATGTGAAATTTAAGTTCAATTTCTTCTTCATTAACTTTAGCAAGTTTAGTAAAAGATCCTAGAGTCGAAACTTTGTTGTTGCCGATTCCTTTTAGGTTGAGCACATCTTCTTCGAGCTGAATGTCTTGAAAATAACTCTCGTATACATCTTTTCTTAATGCTGAAATGTCGCTTCCTGTGTCTAAAAGAGCTACTAGCTGTATATCGTCAATTCTTAGTTTAACGGCGTTGCTTGGTACCGTTTCTACAGTCGACACATTAGCTGAACTACTACTAGCCATCTCCTTACTGGTACTCGGCTTCTGTGGACATTTATTGGCGGCGTGTCCAAAATTGCCACAACTAAAGCATTTCAACCCCTTACTCTTGTGCGGGTGACCTTTGTCTCCACAATTATAGCAGCTATCTACCTTTCCTCTTTTTTGTCTGTCGTCTCTTCGGCTATCATCCTTCTTCATCTCTTTTCTATAAATTTTCTGTTCTGGAACTTTTTCCTTGGAAGATATATCCCTTCCTTTAATTTTCTCGTACATCTTTATTTTTTCTTTAAATTCGGAATAACTTCTAGCTCCATAGAGGATGATTTTATTGTTATCCTCCGGCATCCCGTCAATAATGTATTGTATGATTACTTCTTCTTCTATGCTAACTCTGCTTCCTATCTCCTTCATCTTAAGGACATATTCTTGGATAGATTCGTCTTTTCGTTTTCTTCTATTCATAAGGATTTTATGAATTTCTGCGCTGCTGACTTTCTCTTCAAATTCGTCTAAAAGTCTTCTCTTCAAGGTTGACCACGTCTTTATACCTTTTTCTGATTGCATGAATAATTTTGCCAGTCCTCGTAGTAGATTTTTGGCGAATATTAGTTTCTGCAGGTCGTTCCATCCTGTGATTTCAGCCGTTTCTTCGAAATCTTTTATCCATTTTCTGACGGGGTATTCGTCTTTTCCGTCAAATACACGTACACTGTCTTCAACGTCTCGAAAAGTTAATGCAAATGATTCTTTTTTAATCGTTCGTCTTGGGTGTACTTCCTGTAGATCGTCATTCACGTCTTCTTCTTCATTAATTTCGTCTCTTATATCGTCTTCGTCTTCCTCGTCTTCTTCATCTTCTTCTGAACTTCCGTCATTAACTCTTACAGTAAAATCATTCAAAAAGGAACATATTCGATCAGCTATTTGTTCAGTAGAGCCTGTGTCGTCAAGGTCAAGAATGTTGCAAATCGAAATCAAGTCCGGAATTCCTACCTTCATGACAATATCATATTTTCCTTTGTATTCGGCAGAAGTTTTATCAAACCTAAATCCCTTAAAATCGCGTAATAGTAACCTATGTCGTCATGGTATACCATTTTCTTCAAATACGATTTTGTATAAAACTTTAATGGCTTTTAAATTGCCCGTCTTTAAGTTGCGTTCAACATTCGGAAAATCGACTAGTTTCCCAGGTAGCAAGCTGACGTCATAATGACGTTTTTTATTGGTCATATTTCATCGCTGACGTCATGGGACGAAATAATGACGTCATTGGGACAAACTTTTTATGACGTGAAAGTGACGTCAGTTAATTGACGTCATTTAAACGTCATTTTTGGTCAACTTATTGGACATTAAAAAACTAACTAGTCTAAATTATGTATTTGATATGGCTGAACAATACTAAATTATCCTATTTTTAATACTATTTTCAATATTCCATTTAGAATGTCCAAGCAGAAAACGATGCATAAATATTATCTGCGACTATAATCTTTGTAATATTATAGACTCAAATGTTCACGCAAAATAAAAACAAACATTTTATCATTCACACGGTAATTATTCACCTTTCACTGGGCGTACAGTAAATTTTTATTTATTTATTTCAAAAAGTCTGCTACTCTGTGACGTCACGACAGTGCTGTCGGTGTTACATTATTAGAATGTTATTGAATAATTCCAAAAAGAAACAATGATTTTAGGAGGTTCTACTAAAAACAAATCTTAATTAACTTTAAATGTACCGCCAAAAAAATTGGTAGTGGCAGCTTTGCCTTCTGCATTTGTTGCACATTGCTATTGGTTGTCTCTGGCTTGACGCTTGACTCTGACATTGCACAGATCGCAGAGACACAAATAAAATAATAGAGGTTAGGATTTTTCCTCTGTGGTTGTATTTTGGTGTCGTTTAAGTTTAAGTAAATCATTGTGTAAGTGTAATTAATTGGGAAGTTGTGAATAAGCTTATTATTTCGTTTGTTGTGTCCATATTAAGACAATGGCCCAATCAGAATTTGCCGTAATTCAATTTGACGAAGAAGGAGGGAATGGTTTGGCGGTAGTTCATACAAAATGGCTAACTCCAAGGAAAACGGAGGTATTTTGGCCACCATTTAAGGACAGATCTTTATTTAATAAAGCTCTAAAATCTGGCCAGGAAATAGATGACAAATGGAAAATTTACACCATAAAAAGAAAATTTTTTGAGACTGGTAAGTAAGATAATCAAATAACAATCTTGAAAGTATTTTAGTAAATAAAATATTGCTAATTACAATAACCCTCCATTTAATCCAAAAAGAGGATTCATTTTAAGCATCTGTTTTCATTAATATTATTAGGTTAGTACATAAATGGTTTTTTAGATGATTTAGAAACAGCACAAAAAAAATTGAAACGAGCTGAGGAAACTAGCGATTTAAATAGCAGTGTCTCTGAAATAGAAAGTGAAACCTCCAGAAGGCGGCTTAAAAGAAAACCTTATAGGTATATTGATGATTCAGAGGAGGAGGAAGAGGTGGCCAATAAATCTGTAAGCAGCAGGTTCCAAAGACCTGAAAAAGTTAATTTTCTCCAAAATGGAAACATTGATCTGATAGGTAGTTATATACATTTTTATTGTCTCTTCGTATTTTCTGTGTATCTTAGGTTGATGTTATTATGTTGTATCGTTGTTGTATGTAACCTCAAATTTTTAGATAAAAACCTAAGTCAGCCAAGTACCTCCCAGCAAGTTAATAATAAGAAATCTCAAGAGAATGTATTATGTCAATCCCAGCCAGAGGTAGATAAACAATTAACACTTAACCGCATTCAAGAGGGTAAGTAATATGTCAATGTTTATTGCTGTATTTTTTATATTTTTGTCTATTTCTTCATACCATTTCTAGATTATAGAAGTTTATTGAAAGAAATATGTGCCATTAAGGAGCAAAATGTTGAAATATTGAACTGCCTGAAGAGTAACAGTAGTGCAACAAACAGGGTTACCACAAGTATTTGTCCAGAACTGCCAGTTAAACTGCCAAACACGAACTTTGAGGATGTGGAAACGTTGGAGAATTTTCTTAAAAATGAGCACCAGTATGTAGCTTTGGTAAGTATGTTAGTCCTGTGTTATAATAGGTACTTTTTTATCGGCAGCAGCTTAATTGTTCATTTAGTACTCTTTCTAAAGTAGATATAACTTTAAACTATATTTTTTAACATTTCAACTATGTCCAATATAAAAAAGCCAAGACCTTTTAGGTAGCATAAAATAACAAAACAATGCAATAATTAAAATGGTACTACTACTTTTTACTTTTGACACTTATTTTTCACTTATTTTAGAGAGCCTACTTGTCTTCGCTTGGTGGTAGTAATGTGGCAGCAAGGACAAATAAGATTCTTAAAAATGTATTAGATGATTCGCTGGCTTCTAAATTAAATTTCCTGGGGTCAAGAAATCAAGACACGAAGAGGGCGTTTTGCAGCTTTACTCAGTTGAAAAAACTTGTAGTAGGTAAATATTTTTTTTGATTATTTTCGTATCTGGAATACTAAAATATTTCAATAGTGTTTCACTTAATTATTCTTTTTTATAGATTCTGTTAGATTGGGAGATGCTGACATCAGCGAAAAATTAGTCGAAGATGCCATAAAAGTATGGCTTAAGCATGCCTTAGAACGCTTGAAAAGAAAAAGCCGCATTGGTCCATTGCATTAAGTATTTTTGAACAATTTTCTGTGTAGAAATGCAAAGACGGAAAAATGTTGTGGGAAAAAGGCAGTTTCGTCGAAGAGTTGCCTTTAATGTAAGGCAAGCATTTTGAAATATTACAAATAGAATATAAATTCCAAATGGTTTTAGTAATAAACCTATTATTTTTACTTGTAGTTTTTTATTATCCTTCCTCTTATCATGTTTCTAATTTCAGGACATATTCACGTCATTCAAATGACGTTTTTCGAACTTCCAAAATACCATCTGAAAGGACGTCTATATGACGTCTAAAATAACAGCTGTGAGGACGTCTTATGACGTCAAAAAGGACGTCATTCGTCCCGGACTTATAGAGGTCATTTACACGTCATTCGTACGTCATTAAGACGACTTAAATGACGTCAACGATGACCAAAAAAAAACGTCATTTTCACGTCATCTTGCTACCTGGGTTGGACATCGTGATATGTCAGAAATAGTATGGAGATAATACAATACCTTTCAAAATATCTGAATATTTTCAATAAAAGCGTAAGCATCAACAAAATTATAAATTCATCCAATTTGTTATCATTCAAAATAAAGAAGGAAACTTCCGATGCCTCCTCGTATACTAGAAACCGAACCGCGTATCCTCCTTAAGCACAAACTTTTACAAATCAATTTTAATCAACAAATATAAATGTTAACCCTTCACACTTAATATTTATAGTCAAAGAAAAATATTTCAGCTACGCCTATGTCTACGAAACATGCATTTATTTACAAGAATAATAGTT
>CAJUYH010012067.1:0-10416 GCA_910591685.1 Galerucella tenella | reverse complement strand
AAACATTTCAAACTATTCGGAAAATGTGCTACTAGCTTATTTTTTTTGAAATGATAACTAAATGAAAAATGAAGAGTTCAACAATGTGGTTGGTCTCAGTATTCCATGATAAAATCATTACTGAATATATTAAACATGGAATAGATATTGGCAAATATATGAAACTACGTGCTTATCTGAAGAAGCAGAATGAAGGGTATACTCCCAAAAAGTCAAAGGTATTCACAAAAGACCAGTTTGAAGATTTTTTAAATAATGCACCTAATGAGTAATATCTAGGAATTAAGGTTAGTTATAATATTTTAACCTGCATAAATACTATCAAGTTTTTGAATACATACTACTTTTAGGTTGTTCTAATAATGGGCGTATCTGGAGCATGTAGATGCGATGAAACGGTGAACATGACAATAGACGATATAAAAGATTTAGGATCTGTTATTCATATAAATATTCCTGATAGTAAATCTAAAAAGCCACGATCGTTCACAATTATTGGAGAAAAATATATAAATCTTTACAGAAAATATACTTCTTTACGTCCACAAGCTATGGAAAGCCGACGCTTTTTTTTGAAATTTTAAAAGGGAAAATGTTATCGCATGGTCATGGGAATTCATACAATTAGTAACGTACCCAAAACAGTAGCAACTTATTTAAAACTACCGAATTCAAAAGATTACACCGGCCATGCGTTAAGAAGAACTTCAGCTACTTTGCTTGTGGATGGAGGAGCTGATATTACTTGTTTGAAACGGCACGGAGGTTGGAGGTCGAGCACTGTCGCTGAAGGATACATTGAAGACTCTTTGTCTAATAAAAAACAAACTGCAGAAAAAATCTTCATGTCGAATTTTTCTTCACTGTACCTGAATGCAGCTTCTCATGAGCGAAATTATGTCGACGTTTATGTAACAGAAGCAACAACAAGTAAGCAGTCACGGGAAATTTTGTCGATGAACTCTTTCAACTCTACACAAAATTCGCTTGAATTGGAAGTGAATAAATCAGGTGGTGCATTAAATATGTGCGGTGCAACCTTAAATAACTGTAATTTTACTATTAATAATTATTATCGTTAATAAAGTTTAAGAGTTCAACCAATAATTATTTTCCCTGTTAAAAATTCTACTTTTTTGTACGGCCGTCAGCGTACAAAAAAGTACTTTTTTGTCCGCTCACCGTCGTACAAAAAAGTGGCGTCTGTGAAATCATACTTCAACATCATGAATTGACGTTAATAATGTCTACTTTTTTTGACGTTTGCGGAAAAAAGTAGTTTAAATGTATCATGCGAAGTTATCCGCTTCTGGCGTTTTTGACAAAACCAGCGCCGAAATGCATTAACGTCAAATTGCAAATTCGATGGGGTTATGTTATGCGACCGTTATGCGGGCACATGTTCTCAGGCTCCGAATACTGACTGTTGTTTTTTTTCAAGACTACATTAGCGATTAGGTTATTATTTCCAACAGTGAACAGTGTTTAGTTTGTGAAATGTTTAATAATGTTATTTTTGTTTGCCCTTTGTTCAACAATTTGATGTTTGCTCAACAAAGTTGTTATCTCAATCAATATTATTAGTTTTTAATGATAACATTCACCACACAATAATCAACAGTAGTAACTTAAAAATGGCTTGCGATCAGTCTTTCCCTTGTGTTTCTTCCGGTAGTCAGCTAGTATATCACGATCTAAAAATTCAATAGTTTATTTCATTCCAAAAATTATTTCAAATTGCTTCCTAACGACGATGGAAGGTCATTGTTTCCTAGGTAGTTGTCATCATCATCTTCGTAGTCCTCATCACATAGGTACTTTTCACTGCTTTTCACTCACTATAATCGCTTTGACAATGACAAGCAAGAGTGATTGAAGTACAACCACCAGAGAAACCTGGTGATTAAAACCAACCACATTTTGGAGGTTAGAATGGTTGAAAAGTTAAGCACTTTGGTGTTATAGAATCCGGTCCAGGTCCTTCTCCTTCTTCGAGGAATCCTCCCTTGGATGCTCTAATTCTAGGAGTCTATATCTGTATGAAATAATTCTTTTGCGTCAAATATAATTTAAGAGGCCGTTTCCTCCTCTTTCATGCACAACCGACATAGGATTACCCCCTTTATATGCAGAACAATAAGATCGACTGTCAGTAACGTCATTCTGACATAGTCTATATACTTTGGCAAGTTTATCTGAAGCCATTAAAGGAATGCAGTCGAAAAATTTCGATATTGCCACGTTTAACTATGAAAAAGCTAAAGTGCTAAGTATGTACTGATAATAATTAGAGAAGGGACTTTTTACTTTTCATTATCTACAATAATAACGTCAATTCTTTAATGTGCTTGTTTCCTTGGATTTTTTCTATCAACATCATTTTTCAATTTATGGGTATTAAAAGATGAACACTTTTCCAAATTTTTTATGGGCTTCTTCAAGATCTGGCAGCGTTGCACAAAAACCATAATTATCACACCATCCGAATTACATAATTGGTGATTTTTATCGGCCTAGCAAGCGCGTGCGTGTGTTTTTCCCTCTCACTTAGTCAATTGACTGATATTGATTTATCTAGTGGCATTGGTATTGTCAGTGACCTTTGTATTTTCAGTTTTACTTGGTAAAATAGGTACCGTACGCCATTTGTACGCTTATGACAGATATGCGCCATGCTCCCTTGTCTGTTACCGATGCCACGTAGCTTTAGATAAACTCGCCAAACTTTTCAATTCGTATGTCGTGTTTATCGTTTTCACTAGAGTATTGTCAAACAAAGAATAAGGTTAACATTCTATCTGAATTTCACAGCCATTTTTAACGACCATTAGCAGGACAGCGATAAAAAAACAAAATGTCTATTTGGATGATTTTGAGGGCAGATTTTGTCAGTCTGTTCTCCTTATCTAGTCTCTATGTTACAAGATTCCGATTCTACCGCAGGCTGAATTTTGACATTATTCACTGTCCGATGAAGCCAGTTCTCAAGAAACGCTAGTCAAGTTATACCTAACTGATTTTGTGATTTTTTAACTTAAAAACCCTACTCTTATTGGAGTAACCTGTAACATCGTATGTCTAACAATTGCTTGGTATGAAGGCAGATCCTTCTGAGTTTGCAAGAAGCCTCACTAGTTTCTTTGTGCATCCTCCTGAAAGTCTCTCTCAGAATATCAACAAGCCTATACGGATTAACTAATTGATGATAGAGCCAAGTTATCAAAAAGGATAAACTTTATAGCCTCTTCTTCCTGTTCTTCCTGTTCACAGCCTCGACACAAGGATGTGTTTGATAGTCTCATTCTACGAAGAAATTTGTTCAGTTAACAATCTCCGGTGAGAGCCAATGTTGCGAAACGTAGGCTCTGCCAAGTCATCGTCAAGAATATTTCTGTTCCTAAACTGTCAAGATAGTATAGTGAGCTGGTTTGCAGTATTTTTCTCTTATTTGAACAAGACTTGCTACTACATGAGACTGTTAAGTTGTCTGAGACTGTTTTTTGTACTGTCAATTGCAGATTTTGGTCGTATGAATCCACTTACAACACCTTCTTCACAAAGTGGAGGAAAACTAATTAACCAGAGGTGAGGTGCACAAAATCTCATGTTTTTATAATTTTTATTTCAATTTTTTGTTCTTTAAAATCCTCATTAGCTAAGATTGTTTTCTTGTGCTGCTTCACGTTTCAGGTCACGAACGTACGAATACATTTTACAGTTTTGTTTACATTAGAAAATCCCTTCTTGTAAACTATGCTTAATATTAATGACCACCGAAGCGAAGTGAACCTTTAGTAGCAAAACATGGAACAACGAATCCCGGCGTAATGCGTGAAGCTTGTCAGTGGAAATGTTACTATTTACCTCCTCCAGTAAATAGAAAAGGGAGTTTTTGTGTATAACCCTCTGCGATTCGTAAAGGAACTACACACAAATTGTATTCAGCTTATGAATATTAATTACATTATACTTTGTCATTAAAAACAAATGATTCATTATATTTTGCATCATCTTGATGTTTTTGTTTCAACGGGTGCTTATAAATCTAATCTGAAAAGTTTCTCGGAGCAAACTGCAAAGTTATTTGCCGTGTTGATACAAAAAGTTAATTAAATGTTGCTTTGGGGTATTGGGGTCCGTAAACGTCAGGCAAATTTTCTAAGAAGTTTCTACGTTCAACGATAACTACTTTGACGTTATTTGCTTGTTTTCCTGAGTATGTACTCTTTCGATTGGAATTATTGATGCAATTTTTCTTGCACGCAGCCACATAGTTCGATACCTGTTAACGTTTTTGACAATATTTTCAAGCAAAGCTATTTTTTTCATATAAGGCACGTTGTTTTATTCACCGGTAGATCCACCAATCAACCAGCTGCGTTTTTATATTCATTGGTGTATTCTAGATTGAAGAAATGACGCGTTAATTTATTACTGTTGCATCAACCAAAATTGCAAACCACTCCACCGTTGTATCGAGGTGGTGGATGAATTTGGTGGTTTACAAAATGACAGCCTAACCCCAAAAAACCAACGAAGTGGTCGAAGAAATGGACGAATTATTGGAGATAAATTTAAAATGTGGTAACAAAGTATTGACGGCGCTATTAACAGCGTCAGAAATTGAGAAAAATTCAAGTGGAATTATCAGATGAACTGCTACTCCGAGATCTAGAGGCTGAACAACACTTCATTCTTCTTCATTTACTTCGTAAATGTTTGCTAATAACAAAAATCAACTTCAATCAAATAGATTGTCAGTGGTCGGATGATTTTAACGACAAGAACTGCGTTTTCTTATGTGCCACTGATGACTCAAACATGTCGCTGCAGCGGAGACTGACGTCATTCAACCAATGGTGAATGAATGATTTAAAAAAACGTGTCTAATTTTATTTTCATTGACCTGGAGCAGTTACATAGTGATACCCGTGTGCCTGGCACCTGTGATCCGTTGCCTTCATTTGTGCGCATCTGGTTTGCACAAGGTCATTAATATATCGAGCCCGCAGACATGAAGTTGAAAAGTATAATAAGGAATAATTATTCAGCACAATCATCCATCGACTCTTAAAATCTTCAACCTCGACCAAAGCCATATTATCTATACAAAGAGGAAGGAAATTCATGTCAAACCAGTTGGAAATATGATCCCAGTGCAAGCTCCAAGTGCAACCATAGTGCAACTACCTGAAAGTGGGAATTTTTTGCAATAACTCCAAAACACGGCTTTTGAAAATATATGGAAAATTATACAGCATCCTCACACATTCACTTTTTAGACATAATCCTGAGTTATGCAATAAGCGATAGGCTGCCTCATTGACAAAATGTCAATAATCTAATTCATTATTATTCGCATATAAACATCAGTGCTATCAAGTATTAACAGTATACAGGGTGTAACAAAAAGGCAGGTCATAAATCATACCACATATTCTGGGGCTAAAAACAACTCGATCCAACCCCAGTTACTCTAGTACAAATGTGCATGCAAAAAAAGCTACAACGCTTCGAAGTTACCAAATGAAAAATAATTTTTTCAAATATTTCGACAGCTGTTCGACATATTATAATGGAAGTTGACGAGTGGCTTTCTTATAATTGAAGCATAAAAAAAATTAAGGAATTATTGCACTCCGTTAAAAATTTATGGGAGTTGAAATCCCCTAAACCCCCCCAAAATTTTTGTGTACGTAACAATTTAATGCTTATTGTGGCACCATTATTCAAACACATTATTTTTGAAAAAATTTTGTACCTTTCACATTTATTAGTTTTTATCGAAATACGGCCTATTTTGCAATATGTTTAAAAAATTTCGAGTAACAAAAATTAAAGTCAATGAACTCTTAAGTTTTTGGAGGGTCCCAAATTTTTTATTGAATCTTATTTATTTACAAATGTGTAGTTTTTATAAGATGTTCGAAATTGCCCCCATTTTCTTGAATACACAGTCGGCACCGTTTTACTAACGAAAACCGAATATTCTGGAAAAGCAATGGCTTCTAATTGCAGCCACAAAGATTCCTTTTTTCGCATGCACATTTGTACTGGGGTAACGTGGGCTGGATCGAGTTATTCTTAGCCACAGAATATTTGATATGATTTATGACCTGCCTTTTTGTTACACCCTGTATTAAATCGACTATATAACCAATGCAATAATTGTCAACTTCACAAGTAGTAGTGGAGAAATATTACATATCACATCACTATTAGTATGAACAGACTTTATTTGAGTGTAACCGCTGCGAATGGCTGTCAATCGATCCAATAATTTCAACAAAACACAGTGAAATGCCATTTTCACTAACTCAAGTACATTTTGAGTTGAAATATCCCCGATTCTACTTTTTTCCCTAACCTACCTTCCTCTGAGTTGAAAAATAAGAATACGTGCTCTCGACCTTCAAATAAGTTCTCAAGAATTCATTCAGGGCATGTGAACTTTGTTCAAGTCAATTAATTTCCGAAAGCGGATCGAATATTATTATTGTTCGGAACAACACAAAAAACTGATTGAACAATAAACCGCCATTGAATTGATCGCGAGTCGTGGATTTTAATTAGTTTTTTTTTTCTCTTGCTAATGAATTAATCGTTCAATAAAGCAATTTCATTCCGTTTCACGTTAAATCTAAATATGTCGATGTGCTTTATTATCCAATAAATTCATTTGGGAGAATTAGCTCTCCATTGTAGATATGTAAATTATACGGTAGATTGTTGCATCTGGAAATCGATATAATCATTTTGTACATAAAACTGTTTTCCAACTTCATAAAGTGCTATTTAACTATTATAACTCTAGCATTCTGCTTAAGAAGGAAACGTAATCAGAGTGGCTTTTGGCAAATGGAATGTTCAATGAAACTCTACATTGTTGGTATGAAAAATAATCGACATTATTCAATAAATGTCTCACACCAACTACGGAATCTCTATATTAATAACGTTCACACCATCGGTTGTGATAGAGAGATTACACCATATTGATTAGCCGTACAACTGTTTTGTCAGCTACAGCAGGAAAACGGAAGTGCATACGAAGTTGAAGCTCAACTTATTTAAAAGTCTGAAGTGATTTATTAGGTCGCCGCTTGACTCTGACATCATGCAGCCCCTTATGGACGTTAAACTTTTCAAAAACTATTTATGATTCGCGTCTTGCAAATAACCTTCTATCCTTTCGTTTCGTGCCACGACAGACAACTTCCGGCTCTTTGGTGTGTCACTCAAAGCTGTAATCGATAATCCTTATTGGGAAGCTAAGATAAATTCCGGATTGCCAGATCAATCTGTTCGGAATGTCTTTTACATATTTAATGATGTGCTTTTGGTGTATAGAATACGTTACAGATTACTCACACTTCCGTTAAAATCTTTTTCGGGTTTTGATGACAGTATTTTTCTTGTTATTTTACCAGAAGATTCGGAATAATTGATCTATATAAACTTTGTTTAAAATACCAATAAGCTGTGATGCAAGTTGAACACGAAAACATGCAGCTAGACAGACAAAGACAAAGAAGAAACAAAAAAGTAAGGACAAAGAAGATACAATGAGGAGGATAGAAAAGACAAAAGCATTGAGACAGGGGAGGAATGAATGGATGATAAAGAAAAGACAAAGAAGAGACAAAGGGGAGACAAAAGAGGACAGACAAGAATCAGTAAAGTTTCAAGGAAGAGACAAAAGGAGTTCTTTAAGTCAGGTATTTGTAAACATGCTTGGGAAGAGGGGCATAAAATTCAATGGGATTCGACAAAAATAATATTGAAAGAGCCCAATAATAAAAGACGAAAAATCAAAAGAAAGTGCTTTAATACAACTGAATGCAGATGAATGTGTAGCTAGTATTTCAGCCGAATGTAGTCAAATTTGGTCACCAATGTGAATTACTTGCGTTATCAGGATAGCATCATAAGCTTTTTTTCCAGGTTTTCTTATGATTTTTTATTGGAATAGTTGTTAATCGATACACACTTCAATACACAAAATCACTAAACTGAGTTATACATGTTTTGAAAATAAAAATGATCATACACAAAAAAGTAACAACAAACGCGTTTTATTAACAACATTTCCAAAATAAGCTAAAAAAAAGCGCTATCCCAATAAAAACCGTTCCTGGAACGTGCACTTCACTGGATTCTATTTCTAGTAGACTATCATATCGTTAGAATGTCATAAAATAAAATATTTTATTCCACATTCTACCAGAGGTGTGATCTACTATAAATGGACCTTAATAAAATTTGACAACAAAGTTTTGTAGTCTCAAACTTCAAAATATTATTGATTGTCTAGTTGTCATATTTTTTCGTTGTGTCAAATAGGGACCAAAAATTATTTTATTAATTTTATTACTAGTTAATCTTGACAACGGTAGCTGGAACGCTTCCGAAACGTCGAAATGAAAAATAAAAAAACATTATTGTGGTTTGATTCCCAAAAGAATAAGAGAAAAAAGAATAAGTAATGCCACAAGGAACTTACAGAAGATATTTACAAAGCAGCCTATCCACCATACCAGAATGATATAACACGTGAAAAAATATGCCATATTACACCTATTGGCGCTGAATAACATTAAAATATTAGATTGTCTAGTAAAATTTATAAGCATGACTATCATATCGATATAGTTAGGTTAGTTAGGTTAGATAGAGCTCGTGACTTTTGTTTCCCAACCCAAATGTGTATATACCTTCCATCCGAGGTCTACCTGTGTATGTGTTTAAATAATGCCCTGAACGACCCCAGGGCGAGAATAATTGTAACCCTTTACCAATCCTTAGACAGTAAAGCGATACTAATTTGAATTGCAGAGGACGATAGGTTGATAGGATAAATCAGGATAGGATACATTTACAATATGAAATCCCATAACAAATACAATGTCGGATCTGATTGATACTTCATTAAAATTACATTCAACTACAAATATTATAATACCTTTATACATGCATGGAGTCCCCCAAACGCCATAAAAAAAAGTCGGCTTTATTGTGCTGGAGGGCACATTTACAGATAGACGACGGATAATAGTTGGACTTCAATTAACAATTAGCTCTTCAGGGTATCTTAAGTGCCATCGATTCGTAGTGTGGAGTGCGGGGAGGGAGAAATGAGGTTAAATTTTCGGCTGTTCCAATGGAGCGAGGTGACTATTTGATTGATTCTCTTATTAACGCCATGATGCATGAGCTAGTGCATTGAAATGATACCTTTTCAGTGAATGAAAACTTTAAATATGAAGTGTGTGTTTCAAGATTAGTTACTATACCTATTATTCAATGTTTGTTCATAAAGCACAAACACAAAAAGTTCAACTCCAACTAATAGAATAAGTTGCCCTCTAGCACAATATGGCCGACCTGTCAAAGTCATGTGCTTTAGAATTAAATAGTTTAAAACCATGATTATCATTTAATAAAGATACGATAAAACGAAAACAGAATAAATGTTTCCAAAACTACCAAATAACTTTTGTTAAATATTTGATACAGTTGCTACCCGACTGCCAGATAGTTTTTTCAACATCCACACCAAAACAATAAATAAAACTATCACAGATAAATGGAATGAAAGCGAAGCGGTTTGAAATCGTAAGCTCGAAAAATATTGGTTCTTGTAGGTCTGTTTAATAGTCCGGGAGCGGTCAATGCTGCCGTGTGCAATAATAGGTCCAAGAATAAAAAAAGATATTTTTATGTATTTTCAGCCGCTGAATCCGAATATGCACGTTTTTTTTGCGGAAAACCGGTACGTTTTGCTTAAATCTCAATTGTTTGAACAAATTATGAACAAATGTTTTTTTGGTTCAGATAATTTTCTTATGCATTTATATCCCATTTAAGAAAGGAAAGGACTGTTGTAATTTCACCGTATGGTGCTCATCTAAAAAGTTATAAATTTTTAAATTTCAAAAAATGGACCATTTTTACTAACTCCCGATGTTAATAACTTTTGACATACTGAACATTTTCCAAAATAGAAAATTCCCTTTTGTTCTCACTTTAAATAACTGTGTCGTTAATAATGTTTTTTTCAATGTTTATAAATCCTTTTGCGCGATCGATCTTTTTTGTTGATTTACAGCATCGGTTGTCAGGTCGGTAGGTTGTGTTTGTTTATAAGTCTATCACGTCCGTAAGTAAACTACGTCTTAGCCCTACATACATTTAAGTGGTCCTGAATAATATATTACTTCATTTATTACTTCATTCATCACACAAAAGAAACAAAAAAAATAATAGGATTGATATTTTTTAATGAACAGAATCGAACAGAACAATATAAAAAGTAATAAATAGCATGAAAACAGTTTCACCAAAATGTGAATTATATTTTATCTAATTTCGCTATCAAATGTGACACTTTACGTCACTCCTTGACGTTAGGTAACG
>CAJUYH010012065.1:0-10417 GCA_910591685.1 Galerucella tenella | reverse complement strand
CAAGCCGAGAACAAGTGGAAAGCACTGAAAAAGAAGTACGTAGAAATAAAACAGCGAAATAAACAAACGGGAAAAAGTGCAAAGCCATGCAGATATTATCTATCGATGGAAGAAATCCTAGGCAAAAAACCAGAAGTGATAGCCCCTGCCACTTGTTCCAGTCTACAAGGCTTGCAGGTGCAGGACAAAGAAGAAGCCACAGGACAAAAAAATGAGCAGCCCAAAGCTAGTTGCTTCCAAAACAAGCGAAAACAAAAATCCGATGCTGCTGAGCGAAGACATCAAGAAAAAATGAAAAGGATAGATGACTTAAACAAGACAATGAATAGGCTAGTGGACATTTTAGAGAAGAAAAAAGAAAAGGAAGAATAAATCAAACGAAGGGGTAACTGGCCCGAAAATGGGGTTTTTACATTATATGCTGCTTATTTCACACTATTTATTTTGATTATTTTTTTAAGAGGTGAGATTTTTCAGAATCGTATGCAAGCTCAGTTATGAAATTTAAATGCCGATTTGAACAAATGAGGTCTTAAAATATCTATTTTTTTTTCATGAATACCTCACTGTACGATCTCACTGAGAGAATATCTTGTTTATGTAGAAAGTATTATTTTTGCTTTTCAATTTTTGTTGTTCCTAATGAAGGTATCATTTGAAAACTTTATCAATGAAAAAATACCTGATGCAATAAGGCGTACCACTTGTGATGTAGTTTTATGCTTAGAACTAGGTAAAAACATTTTTTTGTTCATGTTAATAAGAAATATTTTTCAATAAAATAATATATTTTGCCTTAAGTATATTTTATTTATCAACCTATTTGAAGTTGATAGTTACTCATAAAAATTGTTCCTCAATAAAACCAAGTTAATAATGTTGTCCCTCTTCAAACGAGAAATTTCATATTCTCTCTCATCATCATTATCCTCGTCATCTTCATATTTTTCCACCTCTATCTCGATAGGATTCTCTGGAATTGCCAAGATGTCTCCTCTTTTTAAACAAATGTTATGAAGCAAGCAGGCAGTTATTATAATATTGCGGAATGAGGTCCAGCCTTTTCGTCTCCAACCTTTTTAGCCTCCGAAATCTACCTTTTAAGTAAGCGTAGGCATTTTCTATGACTACCCTGTTTCGGTTCAATAACTGGTTAAAACGAATTTGCTGTGGAGAAAGGTGTCCATCGTCTTTAAAACCTACAATTACTTTGGTAGACAATTTGTATGCCAGGTCACCAATTAGATGGTAGTCATTTGGAATCTGAATTAATCCTTCCCGCATATGTTGGTAGAGTGGCGACTTAGTGAAAAGGCGTTGGTCGTGAACACTGCCGGGCTCACCAGCATAAACTTCTAAAAATATTTTTCCAGAATCACAAATTCATTGTAGCAGAATGGTTGCCTTTCCCTTTCTATTGATATAAGAGTTTCCATGTACATTGGGCTTTTCAATCTCAATATGGCATCCATCTATAGCACCTACAATGCCTGCAACAATAAATAATCAGTATTTATACTGAGTGCAAGAACATTATTCATTTACCTGGGAATCCATTAATTTGTTCAAATTTTTGAGCTATACTGACAGTCTCAATTATATTTGGAAATGCAATTATTTTTCTTATCTGATTCAAGTGTAGCATTTTGCAGACAATTTCATTGGTCACGTACCAGCAGCAAAATTTTCCAATTCCAAACCTACAGGCCACGCTTCTAAAACTTTCGCCATTTCCCAAGTACCAAATACATATCAACAGTTTTTTCTCAAAGGACATTTCAGGTCTTCCTAGTGTAAACTCGGCGTTTTCTATTGTCATCAATTCCAACAAAAGGTACTCGAGAGTCTCCCTTGAAAGCCGGAAATGTAGTTTAAATTGATGATCATTGAAATTCGGTACTGTAATTTCATAGTAATTTTCGACCTTTTCCAACACTTCAGTATTTTCTTCATCGCTTTCGAGTAGTTCTTCAACAATATTTCTCACGGTATTTGCAAATGCAGTGGCAACCATAATATATTCTACATCCATAGTGATATCTTATAGTGATCTAATAATGCAATAACATAAAACGCTAATAATTATTCCCACAGCAACAAGTAGGTTTATGCGAGGGTTTATGTTTAATATCAGAAATGTCAAAATTGTCAAATTATTACACTGAAATAACTTGAGCGTACCATAATTATTTCAATCGACACCATGTGATCAATAAACCCTAACTATTCTAACCGTGATCGGTTAGAATTATCGTACGCACCTAAGGAAGGTTGTGACCAATCCACATCATTCTGCGAAAAAAAAAAGTCTATGAAGGTAGTAAGCAGGGACGGTTTAGGTTTAGAGGATTGACAGTTCCTCCAAAAATTTTCAGTGAATATCTGATTTCTTGAGAAAATATATTCACTGAAAATTTAAATGATTCATGTGTGCAGGATGATGTAGGAATAGGAATGAACTTGAAGACCAAGTTGTCTACTATCGCATTTTCGCATCCTTGCCCAAACTTCCCATAGGAATACCTGCGATGTCCTTATATACAAGGGTGCGAATCTATTAGACACTGAAATTTGCAAATTCCTCACTAAGGACCTTTAGAAAGAATAAAGAACATCCTAAATTGAAGATCTTGAAAAATTTATAACTATTTAAGTATTTACCTATTAATGTTTAAAAATGTACATAATACTCATTTGTTTGTTAATATTTCATTATTTTTATTTATTTATTCAATACAACGCTACAGAGTACACTCCAAATGGACTTGACCTAAATAATTGTTCATTTGTATTCGTTTTGACCCAAGTAGATGTTAAACTGTGTTATTTCTTTTATAATGATTATATCAACACAAATGTTCATTCGCTGATCATTCTGTATTAGTTATTAAGTATTATCAGATATAATAATAATAATAATAATAAGGTTTATTCATTCAAAACCAAATAACATGTTCACATATGATTAAATAATTTCCAATTTTAATTGAAGAAATAAACAAGAAGACGAGCTCATTTATGACCCTTAAGGTTGCGCATGAGCATTATTTTCCGGTTCATTTTTCATATACGCTCGGATATACGTTATTGAAGTCTGTGTTTATGATTTTTTTCATTCCATTCCTCGGTTAAAACAAAATTTCTACAAAGTTACTTAGCAATAATAATAATAATTATTATTATTATTATTGTGCTATATTTGACATATAATTTATATAAATTGCCAATATTTTTCAAAACAAGAATAAAGTCAACATATTTTCTAATTGCACCCGGTAAATTCCTTCACAAATGAATTCACCGTCCGTCACCTCGTATACTACCAAATGACTAGCAAAAACAGGTGTCGCACATGATTTACGACTCCCCGCAAAAAATGCCGGCGGTTCCGACGAACAAGGAGTGACCGGACTATTGAAATATATAGACTTTGATCAAACCACCCGGGTTTGATATAAGAAAAATATGTCAAATAAAATTCTTTCACCTACAAATGACTTGAAACCGTTGCCGTCATCTTTATGTGACCTGCAACCCATGCCATCCTCATCCTCAGTTAACACCAAATAACTCCACTGGACCGACAACCGACAAATAATTTACAGAATGCAACAAATTGTTTTTTTAATATTAATACTTATAATAATTAATAGTTTTGTATGTGTATGTTGAAATAAAATAACTTGAAAAATGGGTTGGTATACTTTTTGTATATACGGTCGTAGAAAAAATAATGTTCCTAACTCATGCGTAGTGTCTTTTCCGCTCTTGACCGAACTCCGCTCCGCGTCGCCCGGGTCAACTGTAGTCGCGTGCGAGAAAGTATCACTTTCCGCACTTGTTAGGAAAATAACTATTTTCTACGACCGTGCGTTTCAACCCACTTTCCCGCACGCATTTTAGTTTTGAAAGTGTCACTTTCCCGTGCGGTAAAGTAAAATTATGCAAATTTTGACCTTATCACTTAGTTTTTTAATTCGGAAGTTATAACTATTGTTACAACAGATGAATAAATAGTCCATCAAATAAAATCTTTTGTAGCTTTTTGTTGCATTTTCAATTTTTTTTTTAATATTGAATAACGAAGATATTTTTATATAACCCTGTACATTCTTTAAAGTAGTGTTATGAAACAACTACCAAACCACCAGGTTTTGATGTAAGAAAAATATATCAGAAAAAATTCTTTCATCTACGAATGACTTGAAACCGTTGCCGTCACCTTCATCGTCATCTTTATGTGACCTTCAACCGATGCCATCCTCATTAACGTCATCTACTCATCACTTAACACCAAATCCACTGGAACGGCAATTTTAAGATTTACAGAATGCAACAAATTGTGTTGTATATGTATGTTGAAATAAAATAACATTTGAAAAACGGGTTGGTATACTATTTTGTATATACAGTCGTAGAAAAAATATTGTTCCTAACTCATGCGTAAAGTGTCTTTTCCGCCCTTGACCGTTTGCCCAGGGACAACTGCAGTCGCGTGCGGGAAAGTATCACTTTCCGCACTTGTTAGGAAAATAACTATTTCCGGTCCCTGATTATTCATTTTTCCAATCGCTCTTTTATAAAACAATATATCTTGATTTCGTTACTATGGTAACAACGTTTCGATATATTGTCGTGTGATGACAGTTCGTTGATTTTTAATTTGTCGTTTAGGTCAAACTTATTATTTTATCTGGTTTTAGTTTTGTTAATCACTTTGTTATAGAAAGTAAAATTGAGAATTAAATGTATATCGAAGTGTTTCCAAGCTTCCAGGACTCGCCTGGAATCTGTTTGTCTCGACCTGAAAAACACTACTTTCCGATCTTGTAACGTAAATTACTATTTTGGGAGGAAGCGTGTTTGAAATGCCTAAATGCTCAAAGCCCAAGTCCCAACTTGTTATATCAGTTCACAAATTGTGTCTGTCAAAGTGACATTTCAACTACAAACTTGATCCGCCGTGATATAAAAACTAACAACTATTCAAACACCTACATACATGGGATCATAAAAGTTACAGTACGAAGTGGGGCGCCATCTAAGAGACGTCGTCTATACAACTTAACCCTGAAACACGACCTTGAGGTAGAGTTTGTTCAGCCATCCTTTGCCGTTACGTCACAATCGGTTACGTATTCTGCTGTTTTACGTATGTCTTATATTACTTGAATGTTATTTTACACTTAACCTCAAAATAATAGTCAATGACATATGTTAAGAATTGTTTTCAAAATATGACAACTGAACTGTCAAAAGTAACAGATAAAATTCACGTCGACATTTGTTAAGAAATACGTTAATGACGTCATAATTCCATCTCATCCATTTCATGAATGAGAGAGCAAGCTGGACAATGTATGACGTAACGGCAAAGGATGGTTGAACAAACTATACGTAGTCGAGTTACGGAGATCAATCTAAAAGGGGAAGGAGAAATGTGAACGCCACCAAAAGATGCTACATCGACTACACATTATACCCATATTATATCTAAATTTTTACGAATATCGTTCATTTACGATAAGTTTGCAATTTTGACATTTGTAGTAACAATTGCAGCCACTGAACAAAATCTAAATATCCAAAGTGTAAATGGAATAATTAATCATATAAAGGGGGAAGTTACGGTCCAAAAGTTGGCTGCCGTGTCCGGGGTTGCCAGACAATTTTATCAGAATTTCTTGTGTTGGTTTGTCGTTTTCATTTCATTCGCATTTTATAGTTTGTTATTTACTGGACATCTTGAAATTTATGTATTTAATCATCAAAATTTTATAATATCTGCTCTTATTTTTGAGTTGAATGTAATCTTATGCAATAAACAACTTATTAACATAATTTTATGCCAACTACTGGAAAAAAGTTACGTGGCAACGATGTAAAACATCTGTCATGTTTTGTTATTGCAAACTTATCGTAAATGAACTATATTATGTATCATTTCTCAGTATCTTTATCTTTATTGCCACTGTAACACAGCATTTATTACGCTGTGACTGTAATCCTAATTTGAGATCCCCAGTGAATATTTATCATCATTAAAAGAATGTGGTCAGGATATGGATAATGAATTGACAAAATCAATATATTTATTAAGAATTTTATTGTTTTTGATCGGTACTCACAATAAAAATAAAATATTGCTATGTCTACAAAAATATATACATCATATTAAAATTATATAGAACACAATGTATTTTAAACAAAACAAAAAATTGGCAGAAATAATAAATATAGATGTTAACTATGTATGTTATATATAGTGTAAAATTTTTCGTAAGGCATCTTGTTTTTATTGAATATTTAATGTTATGAGCCTCTATTGACTACACATCCATATTTTAAATTTCTACGGTTGATATGTTTTAGTTTCAATCGATTAAAAGTTCAAAATGTACGGAACCCATTCTATCCACCCTATTGTAACCAATATTTTTGGCCCATGCTCTGCATTCAACGTTGATAACGATACCAGCTGGAAAAAGAAAGCAGTATAAAACAGATAAATAAGTGAAGTGTTAATAAATAAAGTGTAAATCTGTACCCCAGAGCCGAACTATGTTAAGTCACAAAACTACGTTTTGAGAAAATCGCGTTTAAAAGTATTTTTCACAGTTTTTGCAGTAACTTGAACAAATTGGGTCGCATATATGTGAATTTCGAAATCTTGAGTTGTCTATATGCCCTTCAGAACTGTCTGACGGTAGTGTTCTTGAAAAATGTACTATTTTTTTTAAGGAGACTTTACATTGTTCACCATATGGAAAAAATTTCAATGCCGGACTTAAAATATATCAAGTCCAGTGGAGTTGAGAATAAATGAAAAGCAAACAACGTTAAGAACCAAAATGAAAAATATTTTCAATACAAACATGGTAAGAAATCATCGAAATTAAGGAAAATGCTTATTCTGATTCTTCTCCACCGTGTGGCAAATTACGATAATAATCGTTGAAAACCTTCGGTATCCATGGTAATAGTTTTTGGAGGTGTTCGTATTTTTTAGTAGGGATATTTTCCAGTTCCTTCCGAATTTTGGGAAGAAGCTCGGGTACGAAAGATGCGTTCCTGGTGTTCCTCGTCATTGTGAATATGGAGAATTCATCAGTGAATTTATATTTGTAAGAGAGTACTCCTGGATTTTCTTGTCTTACTTGAAGATGAACACATTGAGATATCGAAAAGCTCTCTCCTGAATCCGCTTTTTTTCTTCAGATAAAGGGAGAACTGTTACCTTCACACAGACTTTTGAAATTCAAAAAGTCATCTATCTCCATTGCTCCATTGTTTTCTCTTGGCATGCAATATTCTTTCATGCTGCACTTTCTGGAAAAAATAATCAAGCATATCTTCTGATATGTTTTCGCTGCGTTCAGCTTCTGAATCATCCACTGGTTAACCTTCAAATAAAAAAAACTCTGAAAATTAGGTTATGTGGACTTAACCTAGTTCAGCGGCGTATACTCTCTGGAAAATAAACTCTATCAAAATCACTTAACATAATTTCACTCCGAGAAGACTTTGGACTTAACGTTATTCAAAAAGGTCAAACTTCGTCGTTAAAGCCTGTAAATGAATGTTGGAAATTGCAAACGAAAGATACAATATATCTTAGGGACTTACCATATTTAACTCATTTTTAGCAAAAATGGACTTAACATAGTTCGGCTCTGGGGTACAGAAATGTAAATAATGTGTATACTAACAAAGCACGATTTCTGCTTTATACCTGATTATTAAATAATTAGCCACATAAGCCAAACCAAAGAATACACAAACAAACAAGAAGCGATACTTCGGGAAAAAAGAGTTTGAGGAACCCATCTTTCAAATTAGTCGTCCTATGTCATACATGTGAGCCTATTTCTCACGATTTTCACAAACCCAAGTTATATTAAAGTTTGCTTTTAGGTTGAAATTATATTTTTAAATGATCTATTCCACGTATATATTATCAACGGGAAGTACAGAAGTAGCTAGTGATGGATAAATACCTGTATAATACATTGGATAAAACACAACTTTATGCTCAAATACTTTTTCTCGGAGTGATTCCAGTAAAGCTGTAAGCATTATTATGACTATCAGTGTATGCCAGAGTTAGCTGTCACCTTCAAAGTTATTCATTTTTGCCCCTTTAACATCAAAGGATTTTCGCCGAGCTTCACTTGGTGTTGTTGTTTGTATTCTTTGATCAAACGCATAGTACTGATCATCGGACGCAACAGCAACGAGATATAGCTTCGAGAATAAATTTTTCATCATTGAGGATGTTAAATTTTTCTTAAAATAGAAAACTAATAGTAAAAGATTCATTACATGAGATTTTGGATTTTTTTGTTCTCTTTTGAGCTTTTATTTTATTTGAACGGGACACAAATTGTTGTTAGCATTATTTCTTACCAGCCACTAACTGCCAAATAAAGCTTTTGATCCTCCTTGTGTCGTTTTGGAAAAGATTGGACTATATTCTACCCTGCCAGTTAAATTAACTTTATTATCATATTCTTTTTTAAAGTAATTAATATCACAATTAGCAGCTTCATTTCCACGCCATGCTAATTCAAACGAACATAAATGAAAAAACTTTTTTTGTAACCCATCAGGATTATCTTCAGAATAGCTTTCTACCATTTCCATTAATTCTTCTTTGGCAAACGCGTTAGAACTTCTTTTTCTGGTTTCAGGTTTACGTTTTGTATCCATGGCCAATCTAGCAAATTTATAGGTAATATCTTTAAATGGATCAATTTTGATGTTAAATTCTAGAAAATATTTTTCCTGAACCATTTGAGCAGTCACATTCCAAAGTGTTTTCACACTAGCTTCAGTATAATCAGTTCCATCTCTTTTTTTCATGTTAAAACCATAATCTTCAAGAATTTTTGCTATAACTTGTTCAGAAGTATCCTTTTCTAACGTATAATTACGTGCGTCCAGAAACATTCTAAACTGTATGGTTTTAAATGAAACTAACTGTTTTTAAATGACTCCACAATATATTTGTAAAAATAGGTAAATTGCAAGTAAATTGACAATTGTTTCGATATAAATATCATCATCAGAATGACAGAAGTTACTTTTGACATGATGTATACTTGATATATATTTGGCTAGTCCAAATAGTGCCCTATCTAGTGATTGACTTAATATATATGAATAGAAAAAAGAAGAAGATTTTACAAATAGTAGCTTTGATATTATTAGCCCTATGGGGATATTCTGGATATCTTTGTCCCATTTAAGATCAGTATAACTGTGCAATGATATAGGAAACCAGGAAAACTATATCTGCTGATCTTTACAATTATTACTTAAGAAGACAGTTTAATAATGGAGAACTTCCTAGATTCAGCTGTTCATTGAGGACTTCATATTGTGGGTCTGTTAAGTGTCTTCTAATTTCTAATTCTTCGAGGAAGTCCAGTTCTTGCTTCTTATCACAAACATGTAGTATTTCTGGTTCTGTGTTAGGTGTTACTGAATGTTTAGTGTCAAGTAGGTGTTTTGCATAATGTGATTTATCTGGTTGTTTTAATCTGTATGCTCGTAAGTGTTCATTGTACCTAAACTGTTCCCACGCAGACTTTTTTGTCTTAATTGTATTTCGCGGTATACTTTGCTTAATTGTACTCTCTATTTCATTTATTGAATTATTTCCAAATCTTGTATTATTTATGTTAATAATACTTATTTAAATTTTTGAAACAGTAATAAACATAATTTTTAGAAAGTTAAATAAATAAATTAACAACTTAGTTTCCTTAGAAACCACTAACAAAGATTTTATATTGAATTTTATCACAGAGTGATAGAATTTTATACACATAGATTTGATATATTAAACGTCAAAAAATTGCCGCGACAAGACAAAAAATTGCCAGTTCAAAACCTTCAAATTTTGTCAGTTATCAATTTACTCTAGTGAAATAGTCATTAATAAACCATAATACATACAACCAGTATGGGGTTGTGAGTTTTTAAATTTATTGCGATAATTGAGAGCCCGTCTAGAGGATACGATAGAGGACGTGTATTTTAGTGATACATGTTACATAGATAACTCGCATAAAAACTATGACTTTGATAAAACGGTGGTATGGAATCAGCTGTCATCTTCCAGGATTTAAATACAGATACTTACAAACTGGCCTTTCGAATTTAACTGCTACTAAAGGACTAAGATAACCTTCAGAGTTCAAATAGGGGAAGTAATATCCAGGAAATCCCTGTATACCTCTGGGATAGTATGTAACTGGTCCTAAATATTCTTTATCTGCTGGATTTTCACCATGACAGGATAACCAAACATTTTGTAACTGAAAAATAGACAGGTTTTAATAAATAGTTTCACAGAAATATTTCAATACAACTAGAAATAGATGGTTGAATCGAAAAATCAGAATTTTTTTTT
>CAJUYH010012064.1:0-10417 GCA_910591685.1 Galerucella tenella | reverse complement strand
AGAATAATATCAGAACGTAATTATCGCCACCAGTAAACAGAAAACGATCATAACATGGTTTACAATAACCAAAAATGATGCAAAACCGATCTAAGGTCTAGGTACACTAGTCAGACTAGGTTTAGTAATAAGAAACTGTAATGAAGTTTCAAATAAAAATGAAATAATAAATAAATATGAGGATGTGTTTATCGGAATTGGATGTGTTCCAGATGAGTACAAAATAAAACTGGAAAAAAAATATCCAACCCACCACAAAACCACCTCATCGTGTACCACTCAAAGTTAGGGACAAATTGAAAGAGGAATTGAATAGACTTGTAGAAAATGATATATTGAAACAAAATACACACCCAACAGAGTGGGTAAATCCTTGTGTAATTGTAGAATAACCAAATGGATCAATCAGAATATGTTTAAATCCACAAGATTCAAATCAAAGTATTGTCAAGGACTATTACACAATCCCCACTCTCAGTGATTTAAAATGTAAATTGAAAAATGCCAAGTATTACTCTGTTCTCGATTTGAAAGATGGTTTTTTTCAAATCAAACTACATCCTGATAGTGAGGAAATTTGCACATTAGATGTTATTCATTCAAAAGATTACCTTTTGGATTAAATATTTCAGCCGAAATTTTTCAAAAATTCAATGAAAATGTCTTTAGGGGTATTGATAATATTTTCATATATATAGACGACATTTTAATTTTCGCGAATACAATTGAAAAGCATAATGAAATACTAGAGAAGGTCCTGCAAAGAGCTAAAGAAAATAATGTCAAATTCAACAAATCCAAATTTCAATTTTGTGTAGATGAAGTACAATACTCAGGTCATACTTTCAAAGGAGGTTCAATATCACCTGATATGGACAGGGTTAAAGCCATTAAGGACTATGATATGCCAACTAGTAAAGTAGAACTTCAAAGATTCTTTGAATAATACAGGTAGGTATTCCAAAGTTATTTTCTGGAATGATTTATAAATTTCGCAATTTTGAGAAGAAAAGATTCATCAAATCGCCATGTTTTTCTTTTTCGAGTTTATAATTTGACACATCCCAGGCAGCAAGGTGACGTCAGATCACGTCATAGTCACGTAAAATAGTGGTGAGTACTAGTCGAAGTTACGTTTCGACCAAAGTAACACGTCATTTCCACGTGTCCTTTCAACAAAATATTGACGAAAATAGTAAACCTGTTCGATTTCATTGTAGTTTACGGAACGATAAAACATAGGTAGTCAGTGCAAATTTTGATTTATTCCCAATTTTTTTATTAATCTTATTTTATATTGATTAAAATTACAGGTCGAATTGGAACGTTATTTGACGTGATGATTCAACCAAATATCGACCAAAAAATTACTTTCCTGATTTGCGATAAATGTGAATACTTAGTAGGTATAAGACCTGATCACTTTTTGTTCCTAAGATTAAAGGAATTATTTTACTCAAGTTGATGTATTCATTTGTGTATCATGATTCATTTAAGTTATTGTGTGTTTCACTTTTACTCTCAGATTGGATATCGGAGTGTCTCACTTCCACTGCCAATTGCCGCACATCGTCACCACCATTTGAAATTATTTCTTTAGGTGTTTCGAATTAAAACTTTTGTCTTTTACCCTAAACTAAACTAACTAATTCCAGCCTTTTAAATTTACTAAGGGGTAAACCCTTTTTTGCATATATCAATTACCAACCGGATGAGCTACATTACTGCCTGGAATAGGACTACCTCAAAATAACATTATTAAACTCAAAAGAGAAGAAGAGCATGTGGTTATGATGTCTTAGGTTATGTCGTGTCGTGCTCGTGCACGCCAAAAGTGTGTTGTTTTGTTAGATTACCAGGTACTTAGAAGTTTTAGAAGTTCACGGTGAGTGCATTAGGTATATTGAGTTATAGATTTTGCATTTTAAATTAATTTTTAGATGTTTATAGGAGTTCAATTTGAGGAGGAAGAAGGGGCCGTGGCAGTTGTACATCAAAATTGGCTGACGCCGGAAAAAACCGATGTTTGGTGGCATCCTTATAAAAAACAGAACCAATTTATCGATTCCTTGAAAAAAGGAATTGGAAATTGAATTGGAAACTTTGCAAAATACCAAGAAATTTTTTTTCTGAAGGTTGGTGTAACCAAACTATTTTATGTGTATTTAAAAATCTATACCTGTGTATTATAAAAATTGCCTAATTGATATTTAATTCAGTTTTTGTTGAAAAAAAATTGAAATTTTTAGAGGATTACAATAAAAGCCAGGTTAAAATTAAAAAAGTCGAGGTAACATCTGATATAAACTCGACAGATAATGAGTATGACGGTCCGCCTAGGAAGTGTATGGCATTGAAACCAAGGAGGTTAGTTTCAAGCAGTGACGAGGAAGATGGCCAAAATAATTTACCGCCTAAAGTGAACGGCATTGATGAGCTTCTGAATCATTCAGTACTGTTAGGTAAGTTTGTATTCATAGAATAAGTAAATAAGCTGATGTTCAAAATTCAATTTGCCTTGGGTAATAAGCTACTCACCCAGTGATTACAATGATATTGATAGGTCCAATCAACACTATTGGTTTTTAAGTATGTTTTGATACATTTTGTACATGTAGTTACCCTTACCCAATGAAAAATATGATATCCAAAGTTACTATCTTTATAGATGCTATAGCAGCAATGGAAGTGATGTCTAATTATGAGATTATACAACATATAATACCATATTTTTTGTTGGAAAAGAATGTTGGCGGTGAAGGCACACACAATATATACTTAAAACCACCTGAAAATATTACTAGAGTCTACTTTGAACATATCACTGTGATAGGTGTAACTCACTATTGTGGATTATTGGGTAATATTGTGATGTTAATCCTTAACATGTCAAGTTGATATTTAATTTTAAACATCTTTCAGAGGAAATTGGTCCAAGTACTAGTACCCCTAAGGCTTCTCAAGTTGATGTGACTGTGACTAATATCAGTATTCAACCGAATGATGGAAACACAAGTTGGTATTCAACACTATCAGCAAATTCCTTTTTTTTTGTTTTTAATGAGCATTTTTTAAATTAACTCCAGTTTATGTTTCAAAAAGTCACAAACTGCTATGATATGCATCATAACCTGTAAGGTGTACTTTGAAATTGACATAATTTTTTAGATTATTTTGAGAAAATTTTGCATCAGATGATTTTAATTAAAAATCAGAATTGTGAAATACTACAAATACTTAGAACTAACAGGCCAATCAATACCACAATAGTAGATTCACCTGCAGATGTTCCTGTAAGTCTACCATTGCAGAATTTCAAGCAGTTGCAAGAACTTGAAAATCATTTGAAAGAAGCTTGTGATTTCAATTCTATGGTGAGCTTTTATTGTATTTATTAGAAATTGCAATAATAACATTTTGATCTTTCAGGGAACTTATTTGTCTACTCTTGGAGGTCATGATATGGTCAGTAAGACCAGTAGCATCACAATTTAGTTTTTTGGGTACAAGAAATGGAAAAAAATCTTTCCAAAATTTAAATCTGCGGAAACTAATTGTTGGTGAGCAGTATATCCATATTTATACCTATAACCTCAACCTGAAGAGATTTTGAATTTTCTTATTCTCACTGCAGGGTGAGTTGTTATGTTAAGTTTATACTATTTGCAGGTGCTATATTAATGAAATGTTCGTCTTCTACAGAAGCTGATGTTAATAATGCTATAGAGAGAGAAGGTATTGATGAGTGTGCCAAGGCGATCGAGCGTATTTATAAAGCTAGGCGGAGTTGTAAATCGATGGGGGAGGAGCAACATCTGGAGGTATGCATGATGCGAAACATTAAAAGTCTTAGAGCTCAATTCAAAGCGGGTCAGAAGAAGGGGACAGGGCTTTCACCACGGAAAGAGACTGCGAGGGATCGCGTCCATTGGGAAGATTCAGATTCAGCATTCAAGTCCCGCATCAGTTCAGGCGTAATATCGAACCTGAAGCATGAAGATCCTCAATCTTTCTTGATAGATGCTAGGTCAATATTTACACGCCGCATTCGAAACGTATTGAAGAAAGATGCAGCAGTCAAGGTGAATGTGGCGTTTTATGGTGAATTTGAAATAGTGAAGAAAGACTCGGTTCAGAATGATTATAAGTACTTCACCACCTCGAACTCTGCAATTTATAGAGAGACCGATGTAAACGGCTGGTTCGATTCCAAGGTCACTGCAATGATATTGCAAAGAACTTTGGGAGTTTCCGGAGCGAGACTCAGGTTGGGCGCTAAAGAAGGTGGTGAATCTAGGTGTCAACATCAACAAATACACACCTCAACCTAGCTCATCCTACACTGAACTACCCGCACAAATTAAGAAGAAGGAAGCATGCATCAACGTTAAGAACAACGACGATTCTTGTTTTGCCTGGGCGGTACCTCAGCCTTATATTCTTGCAGTCAAAAATGCAGATAGATTATCATCATACCCCCATTACTCCACCGTTTTGGAGTTGAAAGGTATACAGCTACCTATGACTGCTAATCAAATCCCAAACTTTGGAAAACAGAATGATGTCTCCATTAATGTATACATCCTCCAGAAGAATAAGAAGAGCTTCGAAACGCTTCCTTCGTACCTAACTAAAGATGAAAAGGATCGTCATGTTAATCTTCTACTTATCCAAGACCGATATGATGATTCCGAGGGTCCAGTCAAGTATCATTACGTCTGGATTAAGAATTTATCACGCCTACTCTCTAAGCAGCTCAGCCTACATCATTCAAAAAAGCTTTTCTGTGATCGTTGCCTTCATTATTTCTATTCCGAAGAAAAATTGACTAAACACTTGGAAGACTGTCAAAAGATTAATGAAACCGCAGTTAAAATGCCTGAGCTGGGTAAAAATATATTGGAATTCAAAAATTGGAGAAACAAGGAGAAAGTCCCCTACATCGTCTACGATGATCTTGAAAGTGTGTTAAAACCTACTAATGATCCACGAAAACCTCAGCATCACATACCCGCAGCTATTGGATACTATTTAAAATGCAGATATGATGACAGTCTATCGTTTTATCGAGCTTACAGAGGTGAGGATTGTACACAATGGTTTGCTGAGGAAATGAATAGTCTAGCGGAGGATATGGCTACTGTGTTATGGTGCCCCTTCGATATCAACATGACTTGAGTTGAAGAAGTTCAATTCAACTTGCCGCACACTGCCATATTTGCGAACAACCTTTCACACCTGAAGATAAGGAGGTTCGAGATCACAACCACTTGATTTCAGTCAACAACTATCGTGGTGCTGCTCATGAATCATGTAATATCAACTTTAAAGATAATCATACTATCCCAGTTGTCTTTCATAATCTTAGTTCATATGATGCACACTTCCTCATAACGGATATTGCTACGCGGATGAAGGGGTCCATCGACTTGCTACCAATTACCAAGGAAAAATATATATCATTCACTAAACACATTGATGATTATCCCATACAGTTTCGCTTCATCGATAGCTTCCGATTTATGGCCGGCCCTCTCGATAAATTAGCATCTTATCTGCAAGAGTTTCCAAATTTGAAGGCTCAGTTTCAAGAGTTATCTGAGGAATAATTTAATTTATTAACTAAAAAAGGTGTTATGCCGTATGATTATATTGATTCTTTCAACCCATTTGATGAAACGCAGCTGCCTTTGCAAGATAAATTCTTCAATAAATTGGAAAACAAGCCCTGTCCCCGAATAATGTATCATCGAGCTCAGAATGTATGGAGTAGCTTCAAGTACCAAAATCTTGGAGAGTATGTATATTTATACACCACTTAGATCCTGCACATTACTTTACATTACCCGGTTTCACGTGGGATGCCATGCTCAAATATACGGGGATTGAGTTGGAGCTTCTGACAGACTTGGATATGTTGGATTCGTTGAACGTGGTATTCGTGGCGGACTAAGTCAGGTGTGCTCGAAGAGGAGAGCAAAGGCTAACAATAAATATATTAATAGCTACGACCCCTCCAAACCGAACACGTTCCTCATATATTATGATGTAAATAACCAGGTAAGTTATCATGCTATGATCAAATTCAATCGCTAATCATTTTCTGTTTTAGTACGGCTGGGCAATGTCACAATACCTTCCATATGGCGGTTTCGAGTGGGTGGAACAAAAATCGATATTACCGCTACACCTGACGATGCTGATGAGGGATATATGCTAGAGGTGGATCTTGAATATCCTAGAAAATTGCATAATGAGCATAAAGACATCCCGTTCTGTCCTGAACATATAAATCCAAAGCTATGAAACTTCCAACCAAAACATCTCAACCCACTAAACTGATGGCGACTCTCACTTCAAAGAAGAAATATATAATCCATTATAGAGCTTTAAAACAGGCGTTAGCCCATGGTTTAGTGCTGACGAAAATACATCGAGTCCTGAAATTTAAGCAGTCACCATGGCTCAAGTCATACATCGACCTAAATACTGAGATGCGCAAGAAGGCAGCGAATGTGTTTGAGAAGAACTTGTTCAAACTAATGAACAATGCAGTATTTGGTAAGTAGTCCATCTATATTGCTATGACATACAAATACTCATTTCTGCAGGTAAAACTATGGAAAATGTTCGCAAAAGGGTCGATATTAAGCTTTTCGACAGAGTGGAGTGGACGTTACGGAGCAGAGTCATATATAGCCAAACCTGAATTTAAGAATTGTAGCATCTTCAGCGGAAACTTGGTGACTGTGGAACTGAAAAAGTTACAAATATGGTTGAATAAGCCCATATACGTCGGACAATCCATCCTAGATCTGGCCAAGATAACTATTTACGACTTTCACTATGGCTATATGACGACAACATTTGAAAATTGTAGCGTATTGTACACGGATACCGACTCCTTAATATATGAGAATAATGGGGTGCCGATGACCGACTATGTTGGATTAAGGTCGAAACTATATTCTATCAAAGTACAAAAAATTGAGGAGGATATTGTCAGAAAATGGAAAAAATGCGTGATGGGGGGTATAATGAGGAGGAAATAGATGGTGAAATTAGAAATTTGGGTGTCACTAAGAAAGCAAAGGGGGTTAAGTCTGCTGTTATGAAAACTGAAATTAACTTTGAAGACTATATTGAATGTCTGGACTTCTTCCAGCTAAGGTCAGTTACGCAGAACCTAATTCGCTCTGAAAACCACCAAGTACACTTGGTCGTCCAGATGAAGATAGCCTTAGGTCCTCAAGATGATAAACGATATCTTATTCCTGCTACCGATGAAACGCTACCTTACAAAAAAAACTTTGGATATTTAGCAACACTACTAGTACGTTCTCTCCAACATCTAGATGGTTAATACTGTAGATTCAATAAAAATTTGGGAGTAATTGTTTTCTTTTAAACACCTTGTATATTTCCTTCCATATTACAAGAATTTTGTAACACATGACGTATCACGTTTATTATTTCTTGTTACACTCTGTGTTAAAAGAATGTTTCGAATACTGAGCCATCAATTTTTTAAGGTATTCACAATGTGTCATAGAGGGCGCTCTGCGTTTGACGACAACGTACCGCTTTCGATGGGTTGCAACGGCAAAAACAACCTGGTCGTGGAAAATCATTTTTACACTAGGCGTTAAGGCCTTTCAAACGAGACGGCAGATTTTTCTCTGATACGTGAGTCGTATCTAGATACCGTTGGGTGATTTTACCCGATATTTTCTAATGGTACACCCTGTATATATGATATGTACCCTTTGTTGACGTAACACGTTCGTTTACGTAGCGCCGACCACCGCCCCCATTGTGGCGTTAACTCCATGACACCCTGGACCTACCCCCCATTCTGACCACTCTAGGCCCTTTTGCCACTGATTGTTGGGCACATGTGACATTTTCTCCACCCTGTAAAGTTTCGTTTTGCTGCTTTTGATCCACCTGACCCCCATTGCGCCATTGTCACTTACATTCTTTAATTACCCCAATGCCAGACACGTTGTAGGGACCCTAGCTGTAATTTTGATGTCACTTTCGATACACAGCTTCCCAATCCGGTCACAGCGCGAACAGGTAATACATTTCTTTACATCTAATACACATGAGAGCTCATGGCAGGGTGTGTTGAATGCTTTGCTATAGACGCGAAGGTTCTGGGTTCGAATCTCACTGCAGTCGAATCGGAGTAAGAATGGTTGCCTATGTTTATCGTCAGAGTATTTAATGAGTTTGGAATGTGGCTGCTGGGACACTTGGCGATGTGACGTTTGACGTGACAACGTGACGTTTGACATGACAACGTGACGTTTGACATGATAACGTGACGTTTGACGTGACATTTGACGTTTGACATGTGACGTTTAACATTTGACTTGACGTTGTGATTGGCCCAGGCGTTATTCACCCCCACCCCGTATGGAGCGTTGTGCACAAAAAACTTTCCAGCCCGGTCACAGCGCGAACATGTAATACATTTCTTTGCATCTAATATACAAGAAAGCTCATGGCAGGGTGTGTTGGAAGCTTTGGTATAGACGCGAAGGTTTTGGGTTCGAAACTCACTGCAGTCGAATCGGAGTGAGAATGGTTGCCTATGTTCATTGTCAGAGTATTCAATGAGTCTGGAGTAGGAATGGCACAATGGGCCCGCCAGAGGCCTCAGTGTCGGAACCTTGGCTTGAGTTGTCCAGGACAAGGCTCGCCTGCACATTTAGTAGTAGTAGTAGTAGGAATGGTGGCGGTGGCTGCCGGGACACTTGGCACTGTGACGTTTGACGTGACAATGTAACTTTTGACGGAGTGGCGTTTGACATGTGACGTTTGACATTTGACGTGATGTGAGGCCTTTCGAACAAGATGTCGTTCGCTATTGCGCAATCCCGTCCGGTTGCCGCACGGTCGGTGTGAGCTCCCCTTTAGGGTCTATAGACGCCTTTCGAACGAGATGTCGTTCGCTATTGCGCAGTCCCCTCCGGTTGCCGCACGGTCGGTGTGAACTCCCCTTTAGGGTAAATTTCGCTAATTTGGACCTTGGCTTTTTCGGCGATTTCCTTATGGAGATTCCCATGTTAGCGCCTCCACCATGAGGCCAAATGCCCTTAGCCTATTTACTAATAGCTTTCCGAAACTTGGAATTTTTGTAAGTAATTTGAGGTCGTATTAGCTCTAAAAGTTCGTCAAAACTGGCCACACTCATCCGGTAGCATTTGAAAAAAAATTCCGGATGAAAACGCCATATAATTTTTAAAATTGCCCTTTGGTTAATCGTTGAGCAGTCAATGGATGCAGCCAGAACCTCTTCTTACGTTGATTTCTCTTCCTTATTCTCAAGTTGCATGTGTGCGCGGTCTCGTTTGTCCAATCAGTTCAGTTGCGTATGTGTGCGGGGTTTGATGCAATTGAGACCAAACAGTTGCGCAATCTAAAATTGCAAGTCAGCGCCTGGCCTGAGTGTTTTTAATTCAGTACATGAATATAATATTATGATGAACACCTAATATTGTTCTTTTTCGGACTGTTTTTGGCCACCTCATTCTCTCAAAACGGGCAATATTGCTAAGTTAATTGAAACTAAAGCATAACCACAAACCAATTACAAAGTTTATTCTGTAAAACTTCTTGATACATATGGTAAACTCATTTGGTCAATGGATTCTTAAAATTTTTGAATATTCTTGAAAGGAATTGATTTCTTCTGACATATCTTCCATGAATGAAGAAGCTATTTTGAATAAAAAAAGAAAGTATTACAGCGATCCAGAATCCCCACCAGGAAACTCGATAATATTTATCCCGCAAAGAGTGTTTTACAATGTAAGTCCTCAGACAAAATATTTTCCAGGTTATTAGGTAATATTTTTAGAATGTTTTATGATACATGGAACAATTTTAGCAATGTTTATACAAAAATGCTTAAAAGGTCAAAAAGTTTGTCACCTCTAAGACCGACTTCATTGGAATTTGTTAAGCTAAACTTATTAATCAAACTAATAATATGATTATTATATATTATTATACTAGTCACTTACAAATATATTTACATATTGTCTAGAGAAATTGCACAAAGTGACTTGTCAACCTGGTATGTACGAGTATGATTTTTTTTACTTTGTTTTTATTTGATTTCAATATATTAGAAACAAAAACAAATATATTTCATTTCAGAAGCTAATTGCTCGTAAATGGGTTCTGGAAGTTCAGGAACAAAAGATCTAAGTCATGCCAAACAATTGGTAGTGGAGACATTGTCATCTAGCGTATCTTCTGATAATGGTAGCTATCAATAAATGATTATTTTATACATTTAAAGTGAGTTTTCTAAACCATGTCTTGCTGAGTTATGCGTGTTTCAATTTTATCAAGAATTGTTATTAGAGCAATTTTACACCAAAATATTATATTGTATTTTATG
>CAJUYH010012063.1:0-10417 GCA_910591685.1 Galerucella tenella | reverse complement strand
ATGCAAGTGAGATAATGCAATTTCATTATAATCCACCACCTCTAGCACCGCCGCCGTCATTCGCTTTATATGCCTCTGTGTGGGTGTGTATGTATGTGCGAGTGTGAGTGTATAAGGAGGACAGACCCGTGTCGAATAAGACGGTGGCGATGCTAGAGGTGGTGGATTATAATGAAATTGCATTATCTCACTTGCATTGTGACAATATGAGGCTATGGTGTGTATGCGTGTGTGTGTGTGCGTGTGTGGGATGGAGAGATTATTGGAATGGCTTGATTTATGATAATTGTAGATTTTTTTTTGTTTCTCTATTTTTTATTTGATATTTATTGTTGAGATGACTGTGTCATTTATTTTTTACTTTTTTTTTTGTATTTGAATATTTGAATTTAATGTATTTATAATGATTTATGTGATAGGTAGCGTTTAAATTTTCTCGTCGTAATTACAGATTCTTCTTTTATATATGTGAAAGCTGCTTAAACAGGTATATATTCACTTTTTATCTCTGAGAATTTTTATTTTATCGTCACGACTTTTTTCATTATTTTTACTTTTCTTTCTCTCTATTTTTTTTTTTTTTTTTTTTTTATAACAGATGTTTAAAAAAATACCCCCCCGGGGTGGGGTTTTTTTTTTTTTTTTCATCATCAAGACACTCGAGACTTCTTTTACACTAATACACACATACATGTGCATATATAAATACGCACGTGCAATTTCACTAAAGAGAAAACAATAAGAGCAAAATAAAGAAGAAAAAAAAAAAAAACGAAATATCATTTTAATTTTTTTCCGCACTCTCAATCTCATTCACAATTACATATCGGCCATAACAATTATCCCATATAATTCTACATCCCCTTTTCATTGCCACAATTACCATAAACATGATGATAACATAATCGCCAACCCAAAACAAAAAAATAAACCACTAAACGAACAAACAAACAAAAAAAAACTCTTTTCCCATTCAATAATTTGCATCAATTTACATACATATAGGTATATATATATATATATATATTTTTTTTTATGTCGTTTTAATGTCGTTGTCGTCGTCGTCAACATCGGGTAACGCCCGCGCGGCCACGTGATTTAGCGAGTGTTTTTCCGCGTAATTCGACATGACATGCCGATATACATAGCCATCGGTTAAACGGGTCGGATCGGCGGCTGTTTCAGCGGGCACACAATTACGTACGTATGCGTCGCACGTATGTCGTTACGCGCCACTCGATATATACACATATACATTGGCCGCGATAGACAGAGATGGAGTGAGAGAGAGAGAGAGAGAGAGAGCAAGAGAAGTTGGTGGGGTCTGAAGTGAGGAGTGAATACAGTGCGAGGATGAGCGGATGGCACACACATATATATATATATATATATAGAATGGGATGGTAACGTCGAAGGGGGTTGGTTTCAGCCACTATGGGTGAGTATCGGTATTTGGTTAATTATGATCCCTCCATCAGCCCCCGACTCCCTCCAATTCCCTATTTGGTACCCCCTCTGCATGAATTCTTGACGCGGGGGGTGTTACTGTGCCCGTGCCGGGCGCGTTTGTCATATTCCGAGGAGTAATGCTATACCAATATGTATATGAGTATGTGTATATATATATATATATATATATATATATATATGTGCCACGTAATATGTATAGTATGTGGCGCGCTCGCATTATATTGGGGCAAGTGAACGCGTTTGTAGCCGCACCAGGTAATTGACACCATTTAAATACAGCGCGAATAAATTACTCATTTTATGAATTCGTACTGAAAGGTAATTCGTTGTCTTTTATATACTGAATTTTGTATATTTATTTAATTATTTTTGGTTTTCGTTTAATTTATTGATTGATTTCATTATGTTGGATTGCAATGTACATTATTGTTGTGGTGTAGTAATTGTAGGAGGATACAAAAATTGTTTATTGTATTACTGTTTATGCAAGTGATGTTTGATTGAGGATGTTAAAGGAATAAAATGGTAAAATTATGAAAAAAAAAAATACAAATCGTTTCCTTCGTTTTTCGTTTTTTTTTTTTTTTTTTTTTGTAATATGTAATATATATTGGAATGGGGGTTGTATTTAATCAAACCCTCAGAGGGGTTGGTTCATGATTAAACATCAATATCTCATGGTTCTCAACTTCTTGACTGTATGAAACAAAAATGAAAAAAAAAAAAGATAAAATGTGAATTAAAATAAGTATTGTTATATGTATATTAAAAAGGTAAAATTGGGTGTTATACGTGACAGAATTTGAGGTTGGTGAGTACGAAAGAGTAGCGAATTGCATATATATACATATATATATGTAGAAGTGAGTTGAATATATGGGCGCAGTGTGGGGAATCAATTGCACTGGCAACAGACACGATGAAACAAAATTAATCGAACTACATAGTCACAGCAAATGCTTTTCTCCCTCGTCTCATTCCATTTTCATCTCCATCGCTATTGTGGACAGTGAGTGAGAGACTAAAGAGACTTTAGAGAGTGAGAGAGGAAGAAAGAGAGATGTGATATTTATAGTAGTAATGTTGCTAAACATTTTACATAGTGGAAATAAGCGATGGGTGAAAACACAAATTTTCAAGTGAAAGAATGCACAAATGCTTTTGTGTGCGGAGTCTTATTAGCTTTTCAAGGGTATTTAAATCTGCAATACTCGCCCTTCAATTCACGCAAGTGGATAGTACGATTTAAATATATATATATATATATATATATTTTTTTAGGTATCGGCCATTTGTACACCAGTTGCCACTTTCTTGAGAAAATGAAAAATCACTAAATCAGATTACACGCGAACCCTCAATTCCTTTGTGTCTTTTAATCCATCTCTTTCTCTCTCTCTCCTTCTTGCCCTCACCATCACCCCACTCGCATATTTTAAATCAAAAAATAAATTGCATTAAATTAAAACCAAAAAGAAAAAAAAAACAATTAACTTTGCATGTAAATAAATTTACATACATCGTAATAACTAAAATTATATAAATAAAAATGAATCAATAAATTGTATTTGTATTTTTAATTAATAAAAAATATTTCTTAGACAAAACGACAGCGAAATATAAGCGACTACTTTGCCATAAACAAAAATAAAATCGTCAAAATAATTTTTCCACCCAACATCATGATATATAAATCAAAAATAGTCGTGTATTTTCCACAGACATTTGAGGCGATGTTTATATCATTTAGTAAAGTCTCATTTTAGAGATTCAACCCTGGTCTCCAATCGACCAAATACATACACAAACATATATATATATATATATATATATATGAGTCGACACGAGTATTTGGAATGAAACTCGGGTTTGCCAGTGATGTTAGTGAGTCGTTTCTCCAGATCCAGTGCGGGAGAGTGTTAGGTCAAAACATAATTCATTTTGCCATTCGGACTGAGCATCGAGGAGGGATGTTGAAAACGTTGATGATGTACGACGATAGCTCATGGGAGAATGAGGTTATATGCACAAGGCCAAGTGAATTGTGAAGAGAGAATAGAGAATAGAGAGAGAGAGAGAGAGTGAGAGACAGAGGTTAGCTACGTCTATTCTCCTACGTGATTCTCATGGTCTTAATAAGCCAAAGTGCACGCGAGTCGGGTTCTGAAAAGAGTTTTCCCACTATTTCCAACAGCCATATCAAAGCACACATACACACACGAGTATATATATATATATATGTATGTATAAATGGAAGATTGGTATAGAAGAGAAGAACCATGGTGGGAAATTCAGTTGAATTATGGGACAGCGTGTGTAGTGGACTTTGGTTTTATCCAGAAAATGGTATGAGGAAAAGGAAAGAGAGGGAGAGAGAGAGAGAGAGAAACGGAAAAAAGAAATTTTGTGAGAAAGATGTGCAGTAGCCATTGGCTACTAACAGAATACACACTGTGTGTTATATAGTTGTCCATGGGGTGGCCGCCTTTTTCACCACTGATACTCGGCAAAAGGCTTTTTGCATTTTAGAATATTCGCGTATCGTCCATCTCACACTTTCGATGTCGTGAATCAAAATCGTTATATATATATATAGATGTGTATACTTTTGTCCAGTGGATGAAGGATAACTGTTCCTTTTGCCCCGAAAACGGCCGAGTGAACACGCGCATATTCATCCCACGATGTTTTATTTTATGTTTTCAAAAGCCATATCTGATATTCGTCTTCCTCTTGCGTGTAAAAAAATACGTGTGTATTGATATGAGAAAGAGAGAAATGAACGAGAAATAGAATGGGGACGGGGTGAACAGAAGAGAGTTGGATGGTGTGTTCAGGCGCTTCGTTTAAAAAGTGATAAATGCTCCGAATGGAAATATGACTGAGAAAAATGCTTTGCCAAGGTGATGGGGGGGGGGGGGGCGATGTGGGGAAGGGAGGCAGGAGGAATGGAATGTTGAAAGGGTGAAAAAAAAAATTATGAAAGAGGTGTATGGAAGGAATCGAAAAACTAATATCCGTTTGCTGGCGCCCGTTTGTTTCGTATTGTTTCGGACGCTACAGACTCTATATTTATATATATATATATATATGTATGTATTGTTAGAAAAAAAAACCCTGTAGGACGTTTTGGTTGTCTTGAGGGGGGTGATTGAGTATCTCCTTTCTTCATGGTTTATTTTTTGTTTCTGTTCAGTTTTTCCTGAACTTTACACTCATTTTATTTTTATGATTTTTTTCCAATTTAATCATTTTTCTTTTTTCATAGTTATCAATAATAAAAGTGCAAACAATTGATTATTAATTGTTTAAGAATGTTTATTTATATTTATATGAAATTGTTCATTGTATTTGATGTTATTGAATTGTTGTGAAGTGGAGGTTTAATATAAGATCACTTATTAATATGCAAACTCAGGCGACGATAATAGCTTTTCCCCAAACACGATCGAGCTTAGACAGGAATTATCCACAATTTGAATTCATATAACTATAATCCCACGTCTTATATATATATATATATATATATATATATACAATCTATATAAAGTAAACAATTAATTTTAACTACTATTAACGAATGTACATGGATCCACTATTTTTATTTTGAGTTTGTGTTTACGTTGAAAAAACTGAAGTTGTTGGATAAATGAATTGCTGATTAAAAAGATTGATTATATATATGTATATATAGTGGGAATATTTGATGGTAAAAGGGACTTTACTCGTAAATATTTCTGGAGCTTGTCCATAATCACTGATAACAGCTTGACGGCTTATAAAAACTTTTGCTAAAAGTCGGTACACGGCTTCGAACCCATTTCCACTCTGTTGACTTCTTCGTCTTCTTCATCGTCAAAGTGCTATTCAACTTTCTCACTTGCTCCTTGCACCCTCAATTTTTTTTTCGTCTTCCTCTCTCCTGTATTCCAACCGAGAAGTTGGTTTACCGCCCTCGGGGGTGGTTAGCGGGTCTAGTTAAGGGGCGTCTTAATTACCCACCGTAATGAACACCTTGTCGTAAAAACTTGCGTCGGTTTAATTATTTCAACGCCGTCTTTTCTTCGCTCCCTCATTCAACTTGCATTCTCGCTCTCCCTTTCCCTCGCCCCCCTTTCTCTATCAACCTCCCACTTTCTCATATCGCCATTGCTCTCAATCGTTTTTTTTTTGTTTTCTCTTGTTTTTTTTCCCCTCTCCCCCTCAATTTCCCTCAACTCGTTTCATGTTACGCGCTTAGTTAACCTCTGTGTCCACATTGAATGGAACTGATGCAAGATTAAGTGTTTCTCATTCAATTTTCATCATTCTCAGTTGCATTGACAAGAAAAAAATAAAATGAAAAGAAAAAGAAAAAAATGAATAATTTTTCTTTTCTTCCAATTTTTCCTCTATTGCCATTTAAATAATTTATCAAATTCATTTATTGGTTTACATACTGAACAATATATATATATATATAAATAAGTATCAACTGTTTAATTTAAATTTAAATTTATTTATTTATTTTCTTTTTATCATCAGAAGTGGAAATGTCATCATTTTATCTCAATTGCTTTTGGCACGTTTGCGTTTATTTTTTTTTCTTTCATTTTTTTTTTCGCCACTGACTCGACGACGACAACGACGACGAGGGTTTCCCCTGATTTGCCGCGCTTGCGAGGGTGATAGCTTGTGAGTTGTCGACACGCAGGGGGTGGCAGTGGTGGTGTGGAAGAGGTTGAATAGAACGGATACAAAAAAAAAACGAAGAATAAGAGAGGGAGAGGAGCAAAACTGCTTTCATATATACACCAACAGAGTATCCCAACACACTGCGTTTGCCCCAACACTTTTTAATATTTAAAAGCACATCTGAAATATGCCGATTCTTATACATAAATACTTTGGATATGGAGATATGAGAGGGGTGGGTGAGTGTGAGAGAGTAAGTAAGAATATAAAATGGGGCTGGAAGTATATCTTGACTCTGTATTTTGCTGCCGAGTTATATTCACTCACAACAGAAACAATATATATATATATGGATAGATAGATAGAGAGAGAGGGAGAGCAGAGGAAAGCACTGTGCTTACGTAAAGTGACTCAATGATTTATTTGTCGCGTTACCCTTCATTCCACTTTGACGCTTCTCCACCTCTTTTCAAATGTGACGGTTTGCCGTTGGAAAATTTGCATTTTCCAAATAGTCTAGGGTATTTATGTTGAGATGTATATACGTATATACTGTTCAAGTGTTGAAACGAAGAGTGTCTTGTTTAAATGTTCAAGTCAAATGTACTCTCCTCATTGTAAATCTTAAAAATGATGAAACTCACTTTTGCACTATCAACGTAATACATATTTATATATTTAGTATATATGTTTAATTAATGTTTTGTAATATTATTCAAAGTATCTATGTGATATATCTTTGGTATTTAAAAATTTTGTCGCATTTAAACGAAAAATATTTGAATTAATCTCATTTTTTTCATAAATAATTTAAAATCAATGTTAATTATTACAATATTTTCATATATATTTCAGGTATATTTGATGTAATACTGTTTACTTTTATTTTTTACAAAATGTATTTAAAATAAAAATAATTTACAATAACATCCAGTAAATCACTATTAAATATATTGAAGGGTGTTGAAATGTCTGACATATTTTTTATTTCTCCCGTATTTTTCTGTTCTTTTTTTTTTTTTTTTTTTTTTCCAAAAATGGATTTCACCCTCAACCTCGCGCCATTCTCCTCATTGTCACCTTCCCACCCATATGCACACACACACACACACACAGACACATTGATAAAGAGAGAAATAGTCGGACCACATGACGCCGCCCGTCTACTTGAAAAATTTCTTTTTATTTTTTTGATATTTCTCTTCACAATCGCCATCTTCTTCTACCATAAATATATATATATATATATATATGAACATTTGATGTAACCAAGTCCGATGAAAGACATTTCGTGTGAAGGACATCCATATAGCCACAAATACACACACACATATATATATATATATATATAATATACCGAGTGCAAAATACCCACGAACGGGGAAAGCTGGGGCGCACAAGCAGAACATTATGCGAGGAATTCTTCGTTGGAGTCACTGTACCCTTAATTAAAAATCCACCGACCATTCTTCCTGCGTTAACGTTCAAAAAAAAAAAAAGATATATCACATGATAATAATAAGTATAGAAAAAATAATAATAGTGAAAATAAAATAACGCAAGTTTGTTGGACTAACTCTCGACAAGTGGAAAATTTAAGGCCTGTATAATACATGAGAAAAAGTGAGAGAGGGGTGTGGGTAAATGAGCCGAGAGGGCTAAGGGGTGGCAGCCAGCCGCGCTCGTACGTTCACGTACAAAAACCACATTCTTTCGTTTAATTGCCACGAATTTATACGTGCGCAGTGTCGAGTGTGTATATATATGCAATGGATGCTTGCTCTGTATTTTACACACTCATACACACGCTACCCTGTCTTTTTTATTTCGTATACATGATATCATCCCTCGCTTGGTTGTTACCACCGCCACCACCACTCGTATACTTTAGGCAGTTGGGTTTGATGTCAACGCGAAAAAACAACATCGAAAAGTATTGCCTGGAGTAATTGGATTCGACGAACGACACCTCTTATACAGGTTCAGACACGTATTTACACACATATATATATATATATATATATTTATTTATTTGATTATTTTCTTTCTTCTTAGGGGTTACACCCCTGTATTTACTCGATGCAGTGTTCTAGAAGTGCAAAAAAAAATGAAAGTGTCACTTATATATATATATTAGTTCCTTAAGAAATTGCACAAAATAAAAATCTATAAAAATTGAATTAAATAATTTTTTTTATAAATAATATTTGTATATATATATATAAAGTCAATTTAAGTTTAAAATACAGTAACATATATTTATATATACAGACAGACGAAAGGAGGAAAGAGGAAAAAGGCATAATTCGCACGGTGGCGTTCTCAGATGTTCACTTCAATCTAACTCTTAGCGAATATTTGAGAAGGACCAGTAGTAGATCAAAGTCTCGGGCGCGTCTGGTCAATTTCATCAACATTTGAATACGACTGAGAAGCTGAAACTCACTCATACAAATACGTAGCCGTCATCACTACTTTTTCACTCGTTCGCTATTGCTTCTTTTCAAAAATACTATATATTTATTTACATATATATATATATATATATATCTATGTATGTATACATTTGGAGCATCTCTCTTTCTCTGTGTCTGATAGACACAGTCAAAAAGAGATATACGCCAATGTCAATGAAGATAGTGAATGCGAGTGGCGAAAGAAACCAAGAGAGAAAGACGTATGGTGAAGCAGTCGGGAACTTTTCAAAAGTGTTTCTTGAAATGTGCGAGGGTGATTGTGCTCTTTTCGCTATTTAAATATACATATTTATACATACTACAGCGTTCCTTTTATTCACTCTCATATGTCTGTACACGTGAATTGATTGTAAAATTCATTCCCCATATAAGCCATAAATATTTGAATTTTATTTTCGATAAACAGAAAAATAAAAAAAATTTTGTAAGGATAAAAAAATTGTATGCTTGTAGGAAGACTTTGAATCGCTATGAGTTTTGGCATCGTATCTGCAATATTAAATAGATACATAGATATAAACGGGGGAAGATGAAGAAATGCGAGAAAGAGGGTGGGAGTTTGAGTGAGGTACTACGTCACCGGGCGTGCGATCAAAGCGTAATTTTAATTAGGCAGATTATACGGAAAGATAAAAATTATTAAAATTATTGCCTTAATGAAAGGGAGTCGTTGGGGTGGTTAGATGTAGGGAGGAACGTGTAATTAAACGCTATGGTATAGTACATTCATCCCTCGTGCTTTTTCCCCACCCTCTCTTTTATATATATATATATATACATATTTATACTCTCCTGTGCTCGCTCACTCTTCCTCTAAAACTTAACTGGCTGCTTTATTGTATATATCACATTCAACCAAGAATATATATTATCCATGATATAGATGCTCATTTACACAAAACCAACCACCCTCAACCCTCAATCATTTCTTCTAAATAACTAAATACTAATATAAAAAAAAAAAATTATTTTTTCTCCTTTTGCTATTCAGTTGTTAATTAGACAAAGTGTCTTTGATAAAGATTGAAACAAGTAGAGACATGTCGCGTTACCACACCTCCTAAAGTCGCCTGGTCTCAATATATATATTGATATATATATATATATATATATACAGATGGTATACGTCTACCCCTTGGTGGCCAATGATCGGGCCTAGCCGCCCCTGTTAACCACAAACCAACCGCAAGACGATGCGCAGAACGATGCCTCGCCCATCACGCACCACGCAACCCCAACCGCAAAACAAAATGGTGACGTTATATATATATATACACATATCTATATATAAATTAGACTCTTCTTAAATATATTTCATATTCAGTCGAAGTATATATTCCAATATAGAACAAACTGTATGTTACATTGACAGTGAAGAGAAATATTTTATTTCGTATAAAAAATTTTTATTGATGGTGTGACCAAGTGGGAATGAAACATTATTATTTTTTTAAGGTAATAAAAATAGTGAAATATTGAGAGATGTATGTAGAATATAGAGATAATAAATATTTATATAGAAGAGATGAGATTGGCAGTGGATACGGTATGGTAAAGTGCAGACAGATAACACAAGCAAAGACGACACTGTCGTAGAATAAATATATATATATATATATATTTAGTTAGTATATACAAAGCAGGTAACATGATAAAATCAAAAAAAAAAAAATACTCGCGTGAATATAATTGAATAATTTAATATTATTTTGGTTTTTTAATTGATAGAGTAATTAGAAGTACGTTCAAAATAAAGAGAAATAAAATAAAAATTCAATTGTAGAATCTCAGGGCAA
>CAJUYH010012062.1:0-10417 GCA_910591685.1 Galerucella tenella | reverse complement strand
GTAGTGATATGTAGCAGAAGCAGGTCCATTTAGTTGGAGTTTATTTGACATATCGTGTCCTGAAGAGGGTCTACTGAAGCAAAACAATGCTGTCAAGCATAGACCATAACAAAGTATTATAGACTCTCCCATTGAAAATATTCCATATATGATTAATGCATAATGACCTTGGGCGGGCTTGTTTCCTCCACTTCACACAACGCATTTAATTTCTACAGGGTGGTTATAAAATGGGGGTTCATCAGTGAGTGTTAAATAACTCAGAAGGACATCATCATCAACCATTTTTTATTTAACGTATACTGTATTACCGAAGATTTATTGAAAATATATTTTGAAGTGATTAGTTTTTATTGAAAAAACACCTTACACTCACAAGGATATTGCAATTTTCTATTTTATAACATAATATTTCACATTTTTTTCACTCTGATAAAAGAATGTTTCGTATACTGGATATTAAGGCTTTTCAAACGATACGTCTTTCGTGCATTCTGTATATTCATCAACTTTTACATGAATAAAACAAAGACAGATACTAATATTACGCATGACAAAAACTAGATGGAGAATGTCACCTGATTTTTTCTTTATAGTCTTATGAAACACCCTGTAGAGACGTGATACCCTTTTTAATGATATATATCACTTGTCTTTGTACGATACACCCTGTTGAAAGAATGTTTGGTGTTTTTCAACGATATGTCACTTGTCCTGTACGTTAATGTCTTTTCAACAATAGTTGATTCCCGAAATATAATTTTTCAACACTCTGTATATGTTAAAAGAAGCGAGTAAGGTTAACGATATTCCGCTTGTCATATATACTTTGTTTAAATTTTCAATGTACCTATGCATACTAGGCATCAATTATCCTGATAGATAAGGAGTTCCTAATTTTTGTTCCGTCCGTAATATCGGATAACTTCAGCGTAATACTTCATATTTATTTACAAAAATTCCTATTTGTTTGTCTTGGATGTTAATGTATTTTCAGCGATACGTTAGTTGATTCACTTTGCGAACAATAATTTTGCAGCACTCTGTATATGTTAAAAAGAATCGAGTAAGGTCAATGACATTCCACTTGTCATATATACTTTGTTTAAATTTTCAATGTACCTATGCATACTACACTTAGTCTATTTTACATCAATTTCCTGATATGAACCTGAGCCACATGACCTGGTACTTAGGTCAATCAACTTATAAATTAATTTATGCCATTTTAAGTTTTTAATTTCTTAAAACAATACGATATAAAATTGTTATAAGTATTATCAAAAAAAAACATCCTGTATATTCATCAACTTTTATATTACATGAAGATTGGAATTTTCGTTTTACAATTTTTAAAATAAAATATTGGAAAGCAAGTTATTGCATGCCGCAGACTACATTTACGTTCGAGGACAACAAAAAGCCGAGTTTCTGCAAAAGAAATGTCACATTTTCGGTATTTTTCCACATATTATTGACGTTTGCAAATTTGATGGTACGCCGTGTGCAACAGGAAACTTTGACCATGATCCAAACCCCTGTCACGCCACTGGAGTATATTCGTGTACCGAAAGAAATGTACAACGCCTCCGCCACTGGTTCTCCAATACTGTTTTACCATTATAATTATTTTCTAAATAAATAAATATCTCGATAGAAAAATTAGTTTTTTTTTTTTTAATCTTTAAAACATCCCGTGAGGAGACTCAAACGTCACGTTGCACAGGAGAGAGGTGTCACGTGACGTGTCACGTGACGTTTAACATTCGACGTGTCACGTGACGTGTGTCATTTGACGTGACGTTTGTTCCATCCAAATCGGACCAATAGTAACGAAGTTAGGTGTTAGTGCCTTTATGGTAGCATTATTGCGCATGCTTATACTCTCCATAAATTACATCACTTTCCATACATAATGCCGTTTGTTTCATTCAAATCGGACCAATAGTAACGAAGTTAGGTGTTAGTGCCTTTTTGACAGCATTATTGCGCATGCTCATACTCTCCATATATAAATTACATCACTTTTCATACATAATGCCGTTTGTTCCATTCAAATCGGACCAATAGTAACGAAGTTAGGTGTTAGTGCCTTTTTGACAGCATTATTGCGCTACTTTCATCCATCCCCCCGGTATATCTATACTCTCGATTACGTCGATTACCTCCACACCGACCCCTGCGTTCACATTGCAGCAGCCATACCATTCTTCGCTAATAATATGCATGAGAGCTTATGGCAGCATGTGTTGAATGCCTTGCTATAGACGCGAAGGTTGTGGGATCGAATCTCACTGAAGTTTTTTTCAGATTTTTAAATATACAACAGGACTAAAAATGGCTGCCGCTTTTACAACAGGACTAAAAATGGCGGCCTGCATTGAAATACTAAAAATGACTACATTCAAATTTGCCGCGCCACTCTCAGCGCCACCAAGCGGAGATTTTTGAAGTAGTGCGCTAGAATCCCCATAGCTATATCTACTTATAGAATCAATTGTTTTCGCAGGTAGAATAACTGTATGATTAACCAATACAAGTTAAATCAGACCCTTACAGAAAGGACCAAATTGAGCGTAGCAGCAATAATACAATTATTAAAATTATGTATAACAAAAACATATTTTCAGTTCAGTAATGATTTTTATGAACAGAATTTTGGTCTTGCTATGGGCTCTTGCCTCTCACCAATTCTATCAAATATTTTCATGGAACATTTTGAAGCCAAAATAGTGAATAATCAAAAATTAAAACCAATTGTCTGGTGGAGATATGTAGACGACATTTTTTCAATATGGCCTTATGACTTAGTATCTCTAAATGATTTTTTTAATAAATATAAAAAATTAAGGAGAAAAATCTATAAAATTTGAAATTGAAATTGAAAATAACAATTTTTTACCATTTTTGGATATTCTAATCAATAAAACACCTAAAGGGTAAGAAACAAGTGTTTATCGGAAGCCAACACACACTAATAGGTATTTGAATTTTAAATCAAATCATGCTATAAGCGTTAAAAAAGGGGTAGTAAAATCTTTATACGATAGGGCCAGAATCATTTGTTCTAATGATAATCATTTCACAAAGGAGAGAACTCTACTGAAAAATGTTTTAAATGCCAATAATTACCCGGCAGAATTTGTAAATAAAGAAATCAAGAATATAGAGAAAGGCTCATTGTTAATACCCCATAAGAATAACAATAATATTAATAATTGGGCTAACATAATTTTTAAAAACTTGACAATACCGTATGTTAGGGGTTTGTCAGAAAGAATTAAGAAAATTGGTAATCAATTTAACATTCGAACCAGCTTTAAATCTAACAATACTTTGAGATCTATCCCAACAAAAATGAATCCAAAAAATGAACAATCTTCAAAAAATTGCATATATCAGATATCTTGTGAATGCGACAAATTCTATTTAGGTGAAACATCTAGACCATTGAAAGTCCGAATAAGTGAACATAAAAAATACATCAAAGATAGGGAGTTCTTTAAGTAAGGTGCTTGGGAAGAGGGGCATAAAATTCAATGGGATTCGACAAAAATAATATTGAAAGAGCCCAATAATAAAAGACGAAAGATCAAAGAAAGTGCTTTGATACAACTAAATGCAGATAAATGTGTAGCTAGTATTTCAGCCGAATGTAGTCAAATTTGGTTACCAATGTTAGAAAGAGAAATTTCCAATAATCAATCACCTGCATTATCAGGATAGCATCATAAGTCTTTATCCAGGTTTTCTTATGATTTATCATTGGAATAGTTGTTAATCGATACACACTTCAATACACAAAATCACCAAACTGAGTTATACATGTTTTGAAAACAAAAATGATCATACACAAAAAAGTAACAACAAACGCGTTTTATTAACAACATTTCCGAAATAAGCTAAAAAAAGCGCTATCCCAATAAAAACCATTCCTGGAACGTGCACTTCACTGGATTCCATTTCTAGTAGACTATCATATCGTTAGAATGTCATAAAATAAAATATTTTATTTCACATTTTACCAGAGATGTGATCTACTATGAATGGACCTTAATAAAATTTGACAACAAAGTTTTGTAGTCTTAAACTTCAAAATATTATTGATTGTCTAGTTGTCATATTTTTTCGTTGTGTCAGATAGGGACCAAAAATTATTTTATCAATTTTATTGCTAGTTAATCTTGACAACGGTAGCTGAAACGCTACCGAAACGTCGAAATAAAAAATAATAAACATTATTTTGGTTTGATTCCCAAAAGAATAAGAAAAAAGTTAAATCAAAGTTAACTAAAGTTTGGTTTTTCGGTTATTTTAATTTTCAAAGTGGTGCAGATGGCATTGTATCTGAGATAGTCTGTCATCCACTGATAAAATGTAATCAAACAATTGCAGAAAAAAAAGTATTTAGAACTGACCGGGAGTAGTATAATCGAATAAAACTATAACAAAGGACGCGTGGGAGAGAATCCAGTCGTAACTTGATGCTTATTTGATTCACCTCGATAAATTTATATTATATCCATTCAATTGAAAATACACTACAACTAACGATGGTCTGAATATTTTTACATGTTCGCATTAGAATTTATCATTGTCAGTAACGGTTAACACTTGAGTATGTTCTGTATCAAATGACCGAATGTATTATTTAATCCTGCAAAAGTAACAAAACCAAGAAAGAAAAAAAAGTAAAAAAACCTATTTGAGGTTGAATTATATGAAAAGGCTTTCACTACTACTCAAGGTGTGTCTCTCTACCTTCATTAAATTATACTTTATTAGAAGATGTGACAGATAGTCGCTAACATTAACAAAACCTTCACACTTGGGTTGTCAGAAAAATGATCACCACCCGCAGACAGAACAATTTTGTTGTGCTGCAACTCGTCAGTAGAGAGCACATGCATAGAGTCCCAGTACAATTATTTTCATGGTTTTTAATGATTATCTTATTTTCTACAACTTTTGCTTATAACTTTTTTTTATAACTTAAATACTTTTTGAGGTATAGGACGCTTAATGTACAAATGTCGACGCTCGGTGGTTGACGCGGCAGCCCAAAGGCTCTTTTTGTAACTGGTAACCGTTTTTTTTCTGTCTCTACAAGAAGGAAAAAAGGTCTGGAGTTGGGAAGTATACCTATACTCGTATATTAGTGAACCTCGTCTTCAACGAGGAGTCGGTAGATGTTGACGATTTTGACCATGAGTATGAAGAGTCTATTGAGACTCTACAGTCTTCTTTGTATTCCTCCGAAGAGGGTAACCAAGATGAAGAGGAAACATCAACTATAATTTTTCACTTATTGAGGAAGAGGAACATTTGGTTGCCATTTTATCAAATCATATAATAATTATTAATTGAATTATAACTGTTAAGAATATCTCTTTTTAGTACTGCTCCTTGTGAGCTAAACGTTGGAATCAAATCAAGATTAATTTTCCAACAAACCAGATATGCGCTGAATGTATATGCGAGATTTTAACGTAAGTCTGCTGCGCACAACTGACAGTTTGCTTTGCGTCGCGAACAGTCTAACAAACCATAGCTTGAATTAAACATGACAGTTTTTACATTGGATATTTGTTGACAGGAGCCAACTATGTTGTTATATACAACATAGACAACCCTCCTAACCGCTAACTTTTTTCATGTTCCTTCTGTGAAAGATGGTATTGTTCTTGAATATAACCAACAGCAAGTTCCTGCTAACGACAAATTCGAAGGAAAACAATGGTGTTTGAGTAAACAACAAATTAGCAGTGAAAGTAGTATCTCGAGCACAATCTTTGAAATAAACGATTGTTCAATTGAAACTAGATCGAGAATTGAGAAAGCGAGAGGAGTCTTTGTGAACATGAAAAACGTGTTAAACTGTTGCTAAATCAGCATAGAAATTAAGTTGAATCCTATAAAATAATACATGTTAGAATTTATATACCGAATGTCTCAATGAACATTTCAGTTGAATCAATGAGTTTCATTAATATTATTTATTTATTACTGTGCATAAAATTGGAAGTATACTGACTTATCAAACTAGCCTTGTATTAGAAAACGTATTAACCAATTTTTAAATCTTACTTTTTATTAATCTTAGATTGAATGCGTTTCGTGAAAAAACACATACATCGATTCGAGTCGACTAAAAAGGCGTAAAATTAAAAGTCGTAAAGTTTAGTCTTTTTTAATTATTGTTAAGGTAATTCTTCGGTTTATCATTTCAGAAAACAAAGCCCTTTGATATCCAATGCAATCGAACAAAATGATTTTTATGTACAAAACTGTGATTGGGCGCAAAGTTAACAAACATTGTTCAATAGTTAAAAGTGTAATTCAATGTTCTTCGTGGCATTTAGTCAGGGAAGTAGTTGTTGCTCCTTAGTGAACAGCCTTTGTTCCTTGATTTTCAAAGACTCTGTAATGCGTTATGCAATTATACTATTATCAGTGAATATTAATTACTTATTATTTTAATGTATATTTATTGTATTCTTTAATGTACATATATTCAATTCGAACATGTCTCATAACATATAGTTACGAAACCTTTCCAGGACATTTATTTTATTTTTAAATTTACCAATCAAATTTGTAACATATTTAAATTTTCTTCCATAATTAATATTTTTTTTAATGTAAGCTAATCAATCAGACATAAGTTCCTGAACATTTTTTTCAATTCATTTAAAAATACAAGAATATAGGATGCGGAGAATTGAATATTTCATCAAACTGGCCATGAAAAGATTCACACACGTTGGTGGTTCGTTCTCACCTTTTTTTTCATGTTCGACTGGGTCCAGTAACCAGACAGTGCTGGACTCATCTCCAAGAGAATGTCTACCAACCAAACCCACCTCGCTTCGGAATCACTACCCTAGCATACTTCAAGGCGAGTGGCGGTCCCTCACACATTCTCCTTCGTCTTCTCCCTTCTATCTCTTCTACCTCTCACATGTCATATCGAGTCCTTCTCTTTCCCTAATCATGCTATACACTACGTTACTTATCTCCATCTATTCCTCCTCGCCCCTTAACATTATATCCACCATATTTTCCCAATACACCGCCTCTCTCAGTTTATTTTCCAGCTTCCTCAGAGTGGGCGACGACCCAGCACTGTAATGGAACGCCTTTGGTGCGATAATTACAGTCAAGCAGTGTCGAACGTGGTTAGTACTTGGATGGGTTCCCATACCAAGGAAGACCGTCGTATAGGGCCCGTACAGCCGGCAGCGAAGTAGCATATCACAACGCAGGTATTATACCAATGAGCACGAAGTATAGTGTAGATATGCCGTCATTCAGAGGAGACGTAAAACCGAGGTCCCGAGTCCATGGATGTTGGGCTCGTTAAAAAACACTACCACTGGTTGGAACAATAGTGGGTTCGCCAAAATTTCCGTTTGGGGGTAGAGTGCTCCCGGCTTCGGTGATTAGCCTCAGTCGCAGAAATAGACCGACGTTAAATAACCGAATAGAAAAAAAACCACCTCAGAACTTCCACAACCTTGTGGAGGTAAACTCTCGACACAGGTCCTGTGAGCAGCTGCATCAAGATAGTATTAGTTCACCTCCTCGAATTTCCGTTCTCGGCTTGGGCTACATGAAACCCACATCTCTGGAGGAAATCTCGCAGATTCAGAAATGTTGAATTAAATATCGCAGAAGGGCGGTATACGGGCATCGTTGGAGGCTTCGGCAATCAATTATTCTTCAACGAAGCATTCCGAAACATTAGCACTGTCTAAATATATGATGTTGAAAGACCAGCGTAACCATTTCCCAAACTCACTGTCCTATGCCAGTGTAGTTTACATGGATTTAGTCTCCTGTGTTACATATCTCTCGTTTGGCATCCATGGCTTGGCAGTTCAAATCTTTCAAGCTTCCTCTTTCTAGGAAAAGGAATGAGCGTAGTTTTTACCCTCGGGCATCTCTTCCTGCATTATTTCTCCAGTGTTGTATCAGCTCGACCATACACTCAAGTAGATTGGACAAAGATAAATATTAACTGTAACTGAGAAAATGTTTGACAAAGGTTTAACAATTGTAGAAGTTGATGTCCCTCTCACAAATATTGCATTTGGGTTCCTCCTTTTTCACGTTCTTAAAAGGGGAGTAGAGTAAGACCAAAAACACAGGATGAGGTGATGAAAACCACAGATAGAGTATCAGCAAATTGCATATAAATAACGCTTAAACTTGCACTTGCTGTGGGATCGAATCCTTATTCCTTAGGAGGGAAACGGAAGAAAAGAAGTTATTCGCATTTTATCCGAAATACTTTGAGAGAACCTTGAGAAAGCGATTATTTCCATCATACCAACAATACGTGTAGATACGTGTAGGGTACGGGCGAAAACAAAGTAATGAATATAAGTGAATTTAAAGAGCCGATCGAACGTCTCATTCCATGAATTTTAATCTATTTCGAGTCGCTATTCACCATAACACGTTATATTATATTGGTACTATTGTATACTGGTAGTTGTAATGCAAATGTTAATGAGTTTCTTACTTAATAATGGTTTACCAAGTTGTGTGCGTATGCAAATTCGATATAGAGATCAATAGTAGGCGGGTAATGAGTTAAACAGGGAAAAAATTGCATTCCTCTATCGTAAGTTAAATCATGTTTCAATTGATCTGTTTATATTATTATAGGATCCCAAACACCTTACAGTTAGCTCTTAGAGACCAAGTTAACGATTTCTTGAGTTTTCTAAAAACCATAAATATGTTCAATTTTACTGTTAAAAAAAACTAGAGGTGTAAGATCCGGAAGTATTGGGATCCACTCTCAGTGAAGATTATCTTTACTCCAGTATCTGCAATTTTGACGATTAACAACCATTCAGGCAAAATCTGGCTCATCAATAAACACCATTTTGTTCAATAAAACGTGCATTGCGGCTAAATAAATTCTGCAGGATGTCACAAAACTGCCTGCGGCGATCGGGATCATATCATCGTTGATTTCCTGTTCTAACTGAATTTTATACGGATGGTATTTTTCGGCCGACCGTTGTCCACCACTGCAATTTGGCGTGAAATATTATCTTCGACGCTTGATACATCAAGTTTCACGTTTTCTGATACCTTAGAACGTCCAGCATTTTGAATATTTTTAACATGACCAGTTTCTCCAAATTTTTTCTCAATTTTACTGACTTTTGCTCGGCTGGTAGGTCTGTCTAGGTACTCATGATTTTTGACGATTACTTACCGTTGTGTTTTTGTGGATTTTCTTAGATTTTTCTTTTATTTACTAAAAAAAGTTTATCAAATACTGGGTGTGTCACCTAAAATATTGAACCACAACGGTTTATTGTTAATAATGTTTTGCTCGGTGGTACTAAATTCCGAGCTAAATTCTCAAATTAAAAAATAAATGAATTTTTGTTCAAATGGTAAAAATAATAATTTACCAACTATGCTATTACTGAACAAAGTATTGAAGTACTAATGAGGTATTACAAGACTCTTATCTCAATTTAAAAAAATTAACAATTTCGTCACCACATCAAAACTGGTGAAGTTCGCATATTATTAAAAAGTCGGCATTTAAAAGTGACAATTGATTTCATATATAAAAAATCGCATATGCCACAGTGAAATTGTCACTTTGACAGCGGCAAAAGTTAGCTTTAACTTTTACAGCGACAAATACACTAGTGGTTTTTTCACTTATTCATTTGTTCATGAATATCACTGTTCATAGTATGAATTTCAATAACTGCGTTTTTAATAATTATTGTACATTAAAATAAAAATGTATTTATTTTTAATGTTTCATAAATAAAGTTTGCATTGATATGTTTCCAAATGTCTCATTCATTAAATTGTCCTGCCGAATCACACTCGAGGTTTGTATTGATATCGGGTAAATTTGTGTTGTTCAAATTCTAAACTGTTTCTTTTAGCAATTTGACTCGAATAACTGTCAACCCAAAAACACTCCACCTTGGGTGTCGTGTTTTTAATAGTTGACAGTTATTCTCGTCAAATTGCTAGGAAACAGTTTCTTATTAAACAACCCAAATTTACCCGATTATTTTTTTCACTTGTCAAAATCTGACATTTTGGTGGTTTTACCAATAGCAATACATTATTCTAGCCAATCATTCGGTATTATACTGATAATTATGCTTCCTCATCGATAAAACCTTGTTTACATCGAAACGTCAAAATTTTACTTTGAATTTGTCATTATTGACAACTAAAAGTGCTTCGAAGTTTATTGAAAAATAACACAAACCGATTGAGTGCCATCACCCAAGAGAATATTAAACATTAAGGTAATACAAAATTTTAAATTTATGAAAAAAATAATCTTCCCAAATACAACTCGCTCTTCAAATTTTATCACATAATTTTTTATTTTCATCACTCAAACTTGTTTATTTGA
>CAJUYH010012061.1:0-10420 GCA_910591685.1 Galerucella tenella | reverse complement strand
TTATTACTTCATAATTTTCAAATCAAAATATTCCGAAAACGGTACATAATATCGAGTTTTACCAAGAGTACCTTTTTGGTGTAGAATTAAACGATGTTTATGTTTACTTGGAGTTTTGACTAATAATTCTACCCCAAAAAAAGTTATGTTGAATAATACGTTGTATGAATCGTGTAACTAGCGCCCTCTATGAGAGTTAGATATAAAAACAAATTCATGGGATATATCAGCTTCCAAAACATATTCTTATAAAATTTCATTACAATGGTGCCAGTAGTTTCGGCAAAATCGTAAGAAATGTGTAATTTTTTATTTTCTTCAACGACCTTTATCTTGAAAACGGATGGCGTTAGAAAAAAAATTTACTAAGCAAACCCCAATTATTTTTCAGTTTTTTACCTATCCTAGAGACGGTGTTACCTTTTTTTGAAACACCCTGTATAAAGGAGATGATAATTTATTTTTCATATTTAATATATCCAACTACATATTATGAAAATGCAGTTGCAAGTTGAAATTCCTAATAAACTATGGTTACATTCGTAATTTCGTAACCAATCGTTATAACTGAACACAAATGTTCTAACGTTTCATTTGGGACTCTCTCTCAATCATTATATTATGCATCTGTGTCAATTCATTTCCGAATATACAGGATGTTCAGTTATTCGAAATAGTTTATTAGATAATTCGTTAACTTGAGGTATGTGACCTCTATTTACTGTGGGATTTTTAATTAATGCATGATGGTAAGTGGATATATTTCAAGAAGACTTTTTATAAAATTTAAAAATAAGTTTTGGAAGAGAAAAAGCGTAAACACCATAAAACTAGATTTCTAGCGCCGTAAAAATTATCATAAAGTTGACATAGTAAAAATAGTGATTCTATTTTTGTTAGCAAATGGAAGTTGAATTAATGGGGTGTTTTCCTCGATGTGTTCAAGTAAACAGAAAGTTCCCAAGATCAAATTATTCACTATTATGCTCGTTCCTTGGAAATGTACTAATGTATGTACTATGTATTTTGGGGTGACATTCACTTAGTTTCTGAGGAGAGTCTCAAAAACTAGTAGTTCCTTTAGCCCTATTTCCCGAAGGAATTTTATGCTGTGCTCAAGGATTCTGAAGTATACCGTCTTGTGGCATGTCCCAGGTTGTCTGATTTCCAAGAAGTGAGGAGGTGGTTTTTTTAATGATTCCCTCTCTACTTAGTTTGTATCTTGTTCCTTGGAAATATTGGAGTTTCTTTGTAGTTGAAATATTTTTCTAAGATATTCTACAGATGGCGGTTCAAGAAACCATTTCCTTCACCATTTGTTTACTGTGAATTTGTAGAGTAAATATACTTCCATGTAACTTTATTCCTCAATGTTTCACGTGTCCTTTACGGTTCTTGTTTGATCAATACGTTAATACATAGTCTTGATCAATTACTAAATGCATTTTGTTTGCTTTCACAATATTTACCGAAATAATTTTTCACTTTCCCTTTAATATTCAATTTGGTAATGTTTTCTCACGGTATTGAATGAAACGGAGGTTATATAATAGCTGTGAAATTGACAATTTTTTTGCTTTTTCTAGCCAGCTGAGAAGTTGAATTTCTTTATTAGTGGTTAATAATTTTTTCTATTATTAACCTCTAGGTGGAGTGAAGCGTACAGATAGAAAACTAAGATATCACACCCCAGGCAGCAGAGTGACGTCGATCAAGGTGTCATTTGGTCGAAAAGAACCGTGGGTTAATTAGTGACCAATGGTCGACGTCATTTATACGTCGTTTCATCGACCTCTTTTAAACGTCTTTGGGAATCGTCTACCCCACGTCTTTTTCACGAATTTGACAAATTCAAATATCTTGAGATTTCAGGGATATTAGTTCAACAAAAACTTGAGCAGCATAATTTTGCATATCCAGGAGTTTGTCTTTAACACATTTGCTGCTTGAAGTTACCTATCAATGTAAAATTACTTGAATAAAAATGCCATTAGTTTAAAATTCGCGCTCAACCAAAAATGACTGATGACATAACAAGTAATTTCATAATATATCGAAAACTGACAGTGTACTTGTCAGTAATACGACTGGGTAAACGCTTCTCGCGGTGCGTTTGTGAATCATTTTTAATTTTTGTCCTAAATTTGGCTATATGGAAAAAATTGTATGTACAGCATGGTGGGGAATACATTATTTTATTATTTTAGTCCTCGATCAATAATAATAGTCTTCACTAGCTTGGTATATAATATAATTTCATCAATTGTTTTTCTCAAAAGGTACCTTATGTAATTACTGTTAGATTCTTACAATACCGCCCGACGTTCCTAGAATGGAAGAGATTCCGCACGATCTAACTTTGCCATGAAAATGGCCACCATTTGTATCAAAGGTCGCGATCATTAAGGCCGTTGTTACAATGTCGCCAGGTATAATAATATATACACAACCGTTTTTCGTTACTTCTCTTTGTTTTGTAACAAAATATAGAGGGCATTTCAAACAACGTTTTTATTCATTGGAACCACTTCAAAGAAGGTCATCAGTTTGTTTGCGGTTCATTTAATCCAGCTGGTATTAATTGGTACGTTTTAAAATGATGTTCCTCCCGCTGTGTTCCATTTCTAACTTAATTAGATCCAATAATTAACACCTTTTAAGAAAAATGATTTAGCAATAATTGGAAGGTTAGAGCAGAACAATTGATTTATTGTATTATCACTCAGAGGCGTTCTTTCTGGTTTTTTGTATCGATTAAAAAAGGGTTCATATTATACAGACAGTCTGCAATAAACAAAATCTATACACTGCTTTAGATTCAACAATTATTATTGGTATTTAACATTGTTGTCGACAAAAATTGTGAATAACTTTTACAGATAAATACATTTGGCAATTGCTGACTGCGCACGATTATTCTTCTCTCTCCTTCAAGTGTTTTTCTCATATTTTTCTTGTCGCACTTGAGTATTCTTTACGACTGCCACTGATCTTTTTACAAATACCCAAAGAACTCTAGCCAAAGGTAAAAAGTGAATATAAATATATCCCGTTAGGTAAGTCATTAATAAAACACATAATAATTAAAGCGCGAGGAAAAAAGGCCCTTGATTTACATCTTCTTGGTGGTCTTTAGCTTACAGCGAGTGCTATTATCAACATCTCGTGTACCGCCTTTTTACGTTGGTAATTTAAAATAACAGATACCTACTGCAAGAAATTTTTTCGTATTTTTTTATTTTTGGAAAAAAATAACTGCAACAAGTTGAATAAATTTAAAAAATTAAGGTTCGGTCTGAAGATTTTTGTTCAAAAAGTAAAACGTAGTCACGACTTGGGAAAACTTCTAATATACATAGTCATAGTACGTTTAAGATTGTAGCAGGAAGTTTTTTACAAGAGACGTTAAAAGTTTGAAAATTTGAATTTTCGCGTTTATAGCATACTAAATAGCGTCGAATTTAACAGTTAGGATAAGGTGAAGGCCCTTTTATCTATTTTTGTTTTCTTCCACAGTTTGTAGTTTATTCTCTACTGTCATTTAAATTATGACCATTCCTAAAATGTTGCATTTTCTTTAAACCGTCACATTTCACAAACAAATTAAGATATTGGGGTGAATAAAAAAACAAAATGTTGGAAACAAATCAGTCTACTTGATAAAGTCAATTGTGTGCAGATCTAGTAGCAGAATTAACCTACAGGGTGTGTCAAAAGTAGAGGAAAAAATTCCCTTCTCCCCTGTATATGCGGCGAGTACTAAATTACTTTTAGATGTCCGAATAATAACCTTAAAACCACAGTATTTTATCTAAAAGCCTCCCCATTTTTAAATAAATCATCGTTTTGAATGGATCGAATTTTAAGTCGGTAAGTGTAAAATCGTAAAATGTATTTCATTTATTTTCAACTAATTTATGTCTATTTATAACGATAAAAATTACGATGTACATATAAATAAATGCCATTGTATGTTATAATAACAGATCAATCAAATCGAATGAACTATGAACTATCGACCGAACAAATGAATGATCTAATCAAATTGTTATTACGCATAGCTGTCAGAACTCGACTTCATTTTGCCGATTCATAATAGAATGACAATTGAATTGTTCCGATAAGCAAGATTTCAATGCGTGACTTCATTTTTTTAATTTATTCTTATAAAAACAAAATTTTTCGAAATATCTTCGGCATCATGTGAAAATTATACTAGTACACTTTTTTGGAAAATCGGGATTTCAAATTTGTATGGTGTGGCATCTTTGTAGGGTATCTGTTTCTGTAACACAGAACAAAGAAAGATGAGGCGCGAAATGAAAAAAGAAGAAAGACATGGAGTCACTAAATTAAATTTTCTTCAATTTGTTCTATTGTGTTTTCACTCTGTTATTAGATGAAAAGCTTTTTAAACAATATTTTTCATAATTATAGTAAATAATGTAATTTCAACTTTATTATTGCTCCCCGTATCAGTTGTAAGTTTGGGAAATGTGGAAATTGCATTTCTCGACTTGAAAAATTCTCATAAAGAAAAAGATTTTAGAGCTAAACTAACATTTCAAAGAGTTATATTGTTGTTATATCGAAGAAAACTTTCAATTTTCCCCTCGTATACGTTTTAAATCCAATGAAATATAACAAAAATATTAAACATTTTCTCGAATAAAAATTATTTCGAAAAAAAAGCACTTAAACATTTTTATTTACGTTGTATTTAGATCGATCTATTGCCATAGAAAAACCATTTGTTGGGATTTAGATAAAATTTCCAAATGCGTTCGAAAAACGGCTTTCGAAGTGACGTAGCTACTTTTGATGACACAAAAATAAAAGAGTGATTGATTGCAGATGTTTTTAAACCAAAATGGAAAATGCCTGTCTATCAACTACCTGCATAAAATCGTTATTTTTATAGCTTCACCTATTTTGCATAAAGTGTGCCATATTTTGACGAAAATATATTCAACATTTTTTTACATATTCCGGCTCGAAGGACCAAAAAAAGTAACAATTGGATCTGTGTGTGTTTAAACTCAACTTAATCCCAATAGTGATTTATAAAAAATTCCAGTCCATAAGAGGATCATTTATCAGAAGAACAATCTTCTTTTAAATAAATTAGGATGATGGAAAGATGGCAGGCTAATGATGTTCGTTTACACTACATTCACTTACCTGAAGATGAATGTTGGAATGTGTTTGTTTAACAGAGAAAGAGAGAGAGTGTTTGTCGAGATCTTTAGATAAATGCAGGGACGGCCCATCTATCAGAACTTTTTTTAATGAGGTCTTAATACATATAGTAGCACCTTATTTACTGTCTCGTTTTTAAATTGATGTAGATGTTAAGAACGTCGACAATTCGCAATTTTTTGTTATCGATGTCATGCCACTGGTTTTATATTTAATTTGAATTATTAGGACCAGTACATTATATTCTTTAGAAATTTTATTCATATCATATACAATTTACTTCCTAAACAAAGAATCTTTGTCGCCCCAAAAAATGTAAAATACAAAAGGGACACCCAAAAATTAAGGCCTTTGTTAAACGGACATCTCTTAAGCACGATACACTCCCAGACTGATTTATGTCTTCCTCGAAAAGGATTTAGAAAAGTCTGGGGCGGCTAAAAGTCAAGAAAAGAAAAATGTATAACTTGTCTTCTTTATATCAAAACCGAATAGTTGGTTAGATATTCCGAAAGCATACGCTCACTTGTCTTGCTACGAGGGATAGTTTATTAATATACATTCTATAGATCATTTTATCTTATTAGATATCCCACAAATCATGCTTCGTTGAATATTCATTTACAAATTACTTTTGAATAACTCTCGGTTAATATTCATAGAGCCCTTAGATCCAATCGCTTTGGTTAACCAATACTATAAATTCAATCATGTACACCCCAATAGACGATATTTATTATGCGTGAAGTAATTAGCAAATACAGGGTGGTTTGCACCACAAAGTTTCCTGAATAAAGGACTATTGGATATTTTGATACCAACTTATTCGTCTTGAAAAATAGAACATTTGATAACATTGCGCCAATGTGGTAGTTTAATTAATAAACCCACAAAATCAGTTTATTTGTCAGAAATTTTCGATTCGATTACATAATCTAACCATTCAATAGGACACCACCTGCCACGGTGAGACAGAGTCGGACTTGTGAATATAGTTTGTACATACGATGAATACCCGTTTAGTCGAAACAAAATAATAGTATTATATTTTTCAGTTGTATAAAGATATGATAGATTATAGATTGCAAATATTTATACCTGACAAATCCCCAACAGGTAATAGGAGTATGAAAGAAAAGGGCGTATCCATCTAATTTTAGACTAACAAGTTTTAACTACAAATGAAAATTAGGTCGGTTCAACCCTGTCTGGTTTTATTTATTCATTTCCTATCTCTTCACTTGGTGGAATCTGTAATACAGGTTTGTTTACGTATTTTCTCTGTCTTGCTCATACAATTTCCGTAAGTGATTTTAAAAATAATATCATTAATTGTGAGTTAATTATAAAAGTCACAACATTGGCGCAATGTTATCAAATGTTCTATTTTTCAAGACGAATAAGTTGGTATCAAAATATCCGCATTTGAGTGGTCTTTTATTTTCCATAAGCTGGAAGCATAGTCCTTTCTTGTCTATCCCCTATCTCAATATGACGAATTTAGTCATTATTTTTGGTATATTCACATTATTCAAATAAAGCTGGTTTGTTCGATACATCCTGTATACTCTTCCAAAGAATGACTGTCAATTTTGCACAATAAATTTGAGATTGGCTTCGTTCTTTCGTTGATGGCACAGCAATTGACACCAACGTTACTCACGGCTCGTTTGAGGAAAATCTAATTTATTATGCTGGCAATTCTGGATATAGCTGATGGCTGATTTATTCAGAAATGCCGGGGTGCATTTGTGGATTCCCTAAAGAAGGTGGCAAATGAAATTTCGGTGTGTAGAGTGAGATAAAGTGATTAAAAACCAACGAAAATGTAAAAATTTTGACAGGTATAGTTATTTACGCAACTAGTTATGAAAAGAGCGATATTGTTCAAAAAGAGTAATATTTGCCAAAACGAGCGCCAGCGAGTTCTGCAAATTACGCGAGTTCAACAATGTTGCTCTCTTCATAACGAGTTTACGTAACACGTTTTATCTAATTCCGCGCTTTTATAATATTTCATAAAATCTTCAATTACAATGGTAATATTAAAGTGGATTCAAATGGTGTTGAAAGTATTGTTACTATGAAGTATTCACCCAGAAAATTTACTTGCTTTAAATAACTGTTTCCTTGGGGTAATTGTCAGTTTAAATAATGAAATAATCGTCAGTTTTGACAGTACCTACCTGATTAATAAATTATTCTTTGAAACTCATGTAGTATCTCTATGTTGAAACTTAAACAGTTAGACAAAGTTTTTACATAACTACTTTTCATAACTGATATATGAAGGTTATGAAAAATGTGACGTTACCTAACGTCAAGTGTCACATTTGATAGCGGAATTAGATACATTTTTTTATAGGATGTAGGATCATACTATTTAAATCAATCATACCTAAAACCTAAATAATTACAAGCACTTTCATCCTAGTTAATTACTATGCAAAATATAATCAGTATAGAGCAAGCAGTGTATCTTTGTTGACACACAGTTTTTTTTGCAAAGTATGCATTCGGAATTATAATTTCAAAATACTTGTGGTATCTCTCCGAGAGGAGAATATGTATAGGTACTGAGAGGGAGTCTTAAGATGGTTGATTTGAGAGATAAATAAGATTTGTATACGTAGCTATTTCACTGTATGTATATGCTAAGCGGAAAACAGGTTCATAGGATCCAGATAACAGAAAAATATCAAACATACAGAATGTCTTACGTCTTTATATTTACTCTTGAAAGAATAGAGAGTAAATTTACACTACTAAGGCAGAGAATTGGAAAAAAAATTGACAAGTTCGCGATAGAACATTATCAAAGAAAATAAAGAGATCAATATATCAGTAAATAAATGTAAAGAATCCCTTATCATGCTAGCAAGAGACAACAAAGTGTCTCTAATATGGATGCCGGCACATACGGGGATTGCAGGGAATGAAATGGCAGACCAGCTAGCTAAAGAGGGTTCTAAAGGAGCCTTCACAGGTCCGGAATCGTTTTGTGGAGAATCACAAAGGATTACATAAGAAAAGAAGTCCGGAACTGGCCCGCTAAGGAAGACCAACTCAAATGGAGGCTGACACAAGGACACCTCCATACGAAGAGTTTACTGAATAAGTTAGACAAGGAATGTGCGCACCTAGACAGAAGTTATGTGGACCATATACACCGACAGTCAGGCAGCAATTAAAGCCCATAAACTCAGGACTTGCTGACGAATGTCGAGAACGACTTGCTGATCTTGCAAGTCGGAATGCAGTGCGGCTAGAATGGATTCCGGCCCACTCTGGTTTTAAAGGCAACGAAATGGCGGATGCACTGGCTGCGAAAGGGGCGGCAGCTCCTTTCTGCGGCCCGGGCCCGACCCTCGGCCTAACAAAACAAACAATACGCAAGGAGACGAGGAAGTGGCTGAAGAACCAGCACCTCGCTCATTGGAATTCTCTGCAGGGTCCTAGACAATCCAAACTTCTACTGAAGGGATGGACTGATGGACACGCTGGAGCAGCTATTGAACTACCAAGGAGTAGGTTGAGGAAGATAGCAGGACTCCTAATAGGGCACTGCCTAGTGAGGAAGCACCTCTACAACCTAGGAGTAGAGGAAAGTTCCCTATGTAGGGGTTGCGGCATGAATGACGAAACGTCAGTTCATGTTCTCTTAGAGTGTCCACACTGGGCTGTATTACGCAGGCGAATCTTCGGAGTCACTGTCATGGCTCCTGGAGACACAAGCAGGAATCCACTGAAAAAGGTTGTGGCCTTTAATGAAGGGCTCGGCTTCATGGATGTCTAGGTAGCAAGAATGGCACCTTGGCTTGAGTTTGTCTAGGTCAAGGCTCGCCTGCACATTTAGTAGTAGTAGTAGTAGTCATAGTATTAGTAAGTAGATAACATGGATAATGGTACAAATATTCAGTTCAAGTGTCCAAATTTATGATTGAATCAGCATTATACAACACCCTGTATATACCTTCCAAGATTATCGATGATCTCAACCAGTTCAACATTGTCTGATGCCCCGTAATGTACATCAATTTTTTTTTAAATTTCCTTCTAATAGATATAATTGTAAAAAGTAAGAACAAAAAGATACCGTAGAGAAAACAAAAGAAGTACCGCGCCTTCTGGTCGTCGTCTTCAGAGTTCGTTTGTTTTGTTTCTCGTCCGATGGAATTGAATGATTGATCGGTGTGCATCTATCTTATTAAAACCGCCGAAGTTATCCGATTTCGATCTGATCTATTCCCAACATGGAATCAATCAAGTAAATGGCCGATATTGTGTTACAATTATTACAAACTAGTTACTTGTCAGATGGTGTTCTGTTCTACATAAAAGTAATTAACTTAAAACAAATGTAATGTAATTAATATATAATAGCAGTTGGTTTTTTTTTTTGGTATGAAACGTTACATTCAGTCCCATCTCTATGTTGTTTCTGTTTGCCGCTATTGTTCTTTTTATTTGCATTCATTGGGTGCGTTAGTTGCGTCTATTTCTATTTCAATCGTAGTGAAATGGTTTATTTTATTTTGTTCGGTACAATTTGGGAGTCGTTCTAACTAATGGCATGAAGGAAGAAGCAGGCAACAACATAGTTCCACATCGATGACTCAATTGTAACTTAACGAATGGTTAATTTTTCTAATGGAACTAGATACAAACCTCATTTTATTGTATTCGGGAGAGCAATGACATTGGAACATTTTACAGTTTCTGAATTATAAGCAATACACTGTAAGATATTTTTTAAAATTTTTGATCGTTCCTCGTATATTAAATGTTCATTTTACATACATTATCATATCTAATCTGCTATCAGTAAAATACCACCACCCAAGGCAATATATGCGGTATCTACTTTACGAACTGGATTTATGGAAAAAAATGAGAAAATTAAGAAAAATTTTGTAAGGCAAATTTTAATATAACGTAGCCAAGGATATCATGGGAATAGCAAGACAATATTGCAAAAACAATTGGTGTAATGAACGAAATTAGATATTTACGACTTCCTTATAAGTTGAAAATGTACATTGGCGTAGGTAAAAAAGAATAAAGGAAAAATTTGATGTCTAGAGTCCAATTCATAAGGTAGCAAAATGCTTAATCTATCTACAGCTTACGTTCTAGTCGGTCCTAGTGTTATGTCAACAAATTGGTCGTTTTAAGCCCCGCCACTGTACCGACCCACAATCTAATGCCCATTATGATTATC
>CAJUYH010012060.1:0-10420 GCA_910591685.1 Galerucella tenella | reverse complement strand
TGTTGTTTGGATTTTTTAAGTAGAATAAATAGCACAGTTAAAAAGATCAAAGAGTTTGAACTGTTGTACAACCCATTTTAGTACAGGCAAATAAGGTGAAAGTAAAAAAGTAAGTAAAATTTGTGCTCTTAAAAGAAAAATTGTTTATCTCATAAACTAACCACTTTAACCTACAAGTATTATACATTTTTGAAATCAGCTCAAAGAGGAGTATCCAAATTTTACATAAAAAATATGAAAAGTAATTTAAAAAAATAAAGGGGATGCTGCTAGGGGTGGGGGGTGGCTTTTCCAGTAAGTTTAAATAAGCCATAATGCTTGCCCCTTCCAACATAAATTGACGTGTTTTTGGATTTTTTCTAAATACCAGTATTACAAAAGTTATTAGAGGTGGATACTTTTATCTGAAAAGCACTGTAATTTATTACTTTCGTTCTTCCGTCGTTCGCCGCGCGTGTCCTCTACGTGGCGCTCGTGTCGTCTGCTTATCTATTTGTGGTTCGTGTGAGTCAGGCCAGTGTTCGAATTATAAAGACAGCGATAATATGTTATCCCAAGAGGTAGAATTAGAGAAAACTGTAGACTCAGAAGAAGTTGTTGACGGGGTAGAGGTAGAGGGAGCTCTAGACCCAGAAGAAGTTCTTGACCAAGATTCAGATGATGACTGGTGACGAACAGATTCATGTCATAATTGCAATGTATTTTTATATACTTTTTTCATCAATTCACGGACAATTAACCCGCGAATCTCTTGTACTTTTGTAAAAATTTTCTATGTAATATTTTAGTCTATAATGTATTATTTTTGAATCATTATATTGGGTTGTCCCGTTGATAAATAAATAAATAAATAAATAAATAAAAAAAAATTTATTTTTCTATAATAAATGAAACATGGAGAACGTTTATAACTCGTTATTCCAAAAACCTCAATCAGTCTGGTTGTAAAAAAATTTGCAAATATTTGCGGAGAATCTGCAAGAAATTGTTGCCGAGTATTATGGGTAAATATTCTTCACTCTTGAGGCATTTTCAGTTTTCCTTACCAAAAGCATAATGAACTTCAGTTTTTTGCCACATGTGCAAAGCTGATTGTTGCTAGATTCAGGTCCACTGGTGAGGTCCATCTCGCTAGAATTAATCTTATAGCCCGTTTTCCTAATAAGTATATCTTGAGGCCTCATCTGAGAGGAAAACAAGACCCTCGGAAACATAAATATCCATCAAAAGTGTCTGGTTACAGGGTTTCTCATTTATGGCACCGAGGATTTTTCCAATCTGTAAAATGTGGTGGTGCCATCTACTGTTGGTTTCCACAATCCAAAACATTGAAAATAATGGATTTCCAACACCCCCAGCTCAAATTTTGTACAAAACTTGCATATTTCACAAGTCTCAAAATTTTCGGTATTTCAACCCGATTTTTTTGCTGAAAATATTAATGTTGCGAAAAAAATCATGAGTACCATTTTTGTAGAAAATGACCTGAACTTCAATTTTTATCTGAACCGAAAATCTCTAACTGCCATATTTTAGGAGATAATGGCTGAAAACCTATTTTCCTGGTCTTTTGGGGCCATTTTCTCCGCCCTCGCACGCGTTTTCATGCAGAACTTTGTCTCATGTTTAATGATGTACCAAATGCAACTTCCAACCAGAAGATGAAAACAGGGCGTCATTAATGTTAACTTTGCCTTTTTTCCTCCTTCATTTACTGGACTAATGGGGACCGAAGGTTCTACAAGCAACGGCCATCCAAAAATTATATCAAATACAGCGAATGGCTTGTTTAAACATCACAGGAGCCATGAGAACAACACCAACCGCAGCAATGGAACTAATTACTGGTCTGACCCCTCTGGACCTACAAGTCAAGGAGGTTGCGTTAATGGCCATGGTACGATTGCGCACGGCTGGTGTAAACCCCGAAGTAGGAATGGGCCAATTGAGGTTGAACCTATGGCAGGAAGCGCTCACTGCGCTACCTCTGCTGCGGGCAGCCAACGATGCAATTGAACCCAGGTTTTTGTTTAACAAACCCTACAAAATTCAAATAAAACAGAACACAGAGCCAGATGCTGCAAATGCAATACGCATATATACAGATGGTTCAAAAATGAAAGAAGGCTCAGGCTGTGGAGTTTACTCGAGAGCACTAAGCCTCAAGATTAAGTGGGGAATGGGAAACAACACCAGCGTGGTTCAAACAGAACTGGCTGGTATCTCAATTGCCACAAAAGAACTAGAACCAGAAGAGGAATTTCTGACAAAAACATAATCTGCACTGATAGTAGACAAGCCCTATGAGCCTTGAACAGACAACGTGTTATATCGAGGCTAGTACTAGAGTGCCACCAAGATTTAGCTGACGTCTCGGCAGATAACAACATTATCCTGAGGTGGGTTAAAGGGCACGACAGGAGTAAAGGAAATCGCATTGCTGATTCTTTAGCCAGGGAAGCCGCTGGACTAAAAATTCTAGGACCCAGTGACACCTACGGCCTAACGACTTCGACAATTGCGGAACTAGCCAAACGTTACACCCATGCTCAATCCCTTAAGAGATGGGATGGAATCAAAGGATGCAGTTTTGCCAGGATCACCCTGGGCGACCCTGGGAAGCTGGCGCCGAAGAAATATTTGGCGATGACCAGGAAAAACCTACGTTTAACAGTAGGATTTCTGACTGGTCACTGTCAACTAAGTAAACACCTCCATACTATGGGGCTAGTGAACACACCTCTATGCAGGATGTGTGAACAGGAAGATGAAACTGTCAGGCATGTCTTATGCGAGTGTCCGGAGTTATCGTCAATAAGAGAGTGTGTGTTCGGTGAGTCTTGGCCTACACCTGCCGATATAAAGGATATGTCTCCCAGTGACCTGTCCACCTTCCTGAAAAGGACAGGATGGACAATGACCTAGGAGGACAACTCCTCGGGAGGATGTACAATGGGTCAAATGTGGCCTAAGTGCTGTGAGCCTACACACTCACCCTCCTTACTCTACAGATACAGAAGTATGTTGCGTTTAGTAAGTGACTAAGTACACGTATAAAATATATACAAAGTAAAAGTATAAAATAAAATTGAATACCTATATTTATTTCGAAAAAGAACAGAAGACAAAAAAACGGAACAGATTAAATATTACAGAGCGAGGAGATTTACGGTTATACTTAACTAAACTCAAGCCAAATATTGATAATTTGCTGTCAATTCACCAAGTACATCCCTCCCATTGAAATTATAACTTTACCATTGTAATCTGAGATAAAAGTTAACATCAAAACTAATAATGAAAATTTTGATTATATTGCGACTGTTTTAAAAATAATAATCATTATAGTTTTGATGTTAAATTTTGATTCTACTAAGACTGTTATAACAACATAATTAAAAGTGTAGTAATTTCTGTGTTTGAATAAATAGCTACAAAACAAGAAAATATTTATTTTTACTTTTTACCACTCCGAAGTGGGAGCTTATACATACGTATATATTGGTTTCTTGTACTGTGAGTCAACGTTAGAATACAAAAAAGTAAAGTAGGAATCCAACTGTTGGATGAAGACGCTTTTTAGACTGGCCTTGAAACTTAGCTTAAATGACAATACTCACAGCATAATCAAAGCAATATAAATTCTCACCTTTTTTTCGAAAACTTTTAACTCATAGTTGAAAAATAGCCACAACACAGATTTACATAGACATATACTTTTTTCGTGTTTTGGGAGTGAGTTAGTAAATGTAATAGCTGCAGGGAGTCCACCAGATCCAGCAAAATGTTTAAAGTGGTCTATGAGAAAAAAAAGTATGGGAACCTCTGCATTACATTAATAAAAACAATGTTGTAGTTTTTTCTTAAATTCTTATTTTTCAATTTTTGCGATCCTCGTATCGTTTGTCAGCGAATTTTGGATATGAAATACGAAAGACTATTATAATATCAACCTCCTTGTGAAATTTGAACGCGAGGCATCGATATATGGCATTACAGTAATAAAAAAATGTTATTTTTTTTGGAAATTCTTATTTTTCAATCTTTTCGACCCTCGTATCATTTTTTGTTAGCGAAGTTTGAATATGGAACACAGTAATAAAGTGAATGTAGTTTTTTTTTTTGAAAATTCCTATTTTCCAATTTTTTCAACATACGATTCATAGACTACGTTAAGATAGAGAGGTCACGTATACAAAAATATAATTCCATGCTAGAAAGTTACTCTCTAATAGATATGCAACTATACATGCTTTAATGCACGTTCAGTTCGGTTGACTCCTTGTTGACAAACCATGTGGTGGATCATTCATCATGGCCATCTATGGGTGGATTGTGAAATAACCATAGACATATATTATTATATTTCTCTGTTCTCTATGGAAATCATGGAAAATCGAAATATCGAAATAACCTCAAACATGTGTTGTGGATAGTGGAATTGTTTTTCTTTTTAACAAATTAATGTGTACTTATATTTAAAGTTATCCAAAAATTTTAAAGAATAGGTCATGAAAAATTAGTTTATTTTACAAATAATGGATCATCTGCCAAATGAAATTTTGATTAATATATTAGGATTTTTGAATACATATGATTTATTACAATTCTGTAATGTCTTCAAACATTTAGACTATTTCTTGAGAGAGAAAAGAGTTATAAGGTAGGTATTACTTTTATTAAGAACCAATTTTTTAAAGATTAAATACATAAAATACCTACAATATGTAAAATTTTTGTATTGGCATGTAAACAATCCTTTTCTAAGGCATATTTTTAAGGGAAAATGCTGCAACAATCAGTATGTTATGGTATATCTTATTATATATAGACCAATAGACCTGATTAATGGATAAAGTATACCATTTTTTTAGAAAAGATGAAATTAAAGTGAATATTTTAAACAAAATGTACTTATACATTGTTATAAATATATTCAGGGAGCAAAAAAGTATAATTGATATCTGTACCAATTCCACTTAGCATGGTTAATTTAGTGAATGATATTTTAGGTCTGAGGGCAAGAGAGAGACCCTGCCAAACATCAGATATAGTGTAACTATTGTCAATGTGATGACCCATATTTTTAATCCCTTTGAAGGAAAAAGCCGCCAAATGACGTGCATAAAATTGTTTCGTAAATTCGAATATTGTGAAATAATGCTTTACAAATGTAATTCAAATTAATATAGTGGATTAAAATTAGCCTGCATAAAATTTGTAATACAATTCAAGGTCATCACATTAACATTAGTTACACTATAAGTACCTGATTTAGTTGCATAGGGGCAGGCACTAAGTATGTACTTGGCTGCTGCATCATATTTTATCAGACATAGACACCACATTGGATCTTTCCGCACTGACAAGTCTTACCATATTATGATGTGATTCAGATAACAGTGGACTGTCAAATTGAAAAATAAAAAAACATTATTGTGGTTCGATTCCCAAAAAAATAAGAGAAAAAAGAATAAGTAATGCCACAAGGAACTTACAGAAGATTGTTAAGAAGCCTGTTAGACTGGAGTCCGAAACTAGTTTGGAGACAATCTTCAAAAGATGTATAAAATACTTTAAATGAAGTGAAATTATGCCAGTAATTAAAACTCTTCTTGATGTATAGATATTTAGTGGATGGATGCCAATTGAAGGTTCTGGTCCAATAAAATAATCTTTTAGTTGCATTAACATCAGAATGGGTAAGGCTCCAGACCAGATACACTTTGTTGAGTCTTCCCATAGAGAAGAATCTTTATTGGCAGCTTGATACCATTACACTGTAAAAGCTCAGTACCTTTAAAGCCACTTGGATGTCAAAAGAAATATTTATTGCGTGTGAGTCTCTCCCAATTAAACCAATAGTGTAAATTTCTGCCTGAAATACAGTTGATAGGGAAGTTGATATTTCTGCCATAATTCTGCAATGAGTTCTGCAACTATATATCTACCTGCACATAATGTTGGTAATAGTCTGACAAATCAATAATTTGTCCTTGAAAATACACTATATACAGGGTGTCCCACGACGATTAAGACAAGTAATATATCAGAATTGGGCAGTAGTAGATAATTATAATTTTGGGGGTGTAAATTAGAGCAAATGTTGCATTTTTTTTTTGTTATTCGCATTCAAAATTATTAATGGGACAACCTGTATATTTGTGCCTTTCTGTGTTCCTCCCAATAAAAAAATTCCAATTAACTAGCACACTTGGGGTCCGAAGTGATTAATTCAAGAGCTACAGGTACTTGAAAAATTGTAAATTGAAAAATTCATAATTGAATCCCTGTAATTTTCGGCAATCTCACATTCGTACATAATAATTAAGACAAACCAATATTGTCTTATTGGCAGTTTTGTCATTATCATGGCAAACTTGACAATAGGTAAATATAAAATAGGTGAGATTGTGGAAAAAACACATTTTATGTAATTTTACTCCATGATATACTTTCAAGTATTATTAAGAATTATAATATTGGTTTGTCTTGATCCTTACGCACGAATGTAAGATTGCCAAAAATTACAGGGGATTCAATTATGAATTTTTTTAACAAGCAATCCTTTAAGTACCTGTTGCTCTTAGATTAATCACTTTAGACTCCAAGTGTGCTAGTTAGTTGGAATTATTTATCGGGAGGAACACAGAAAGGCACAAATATACAGGTTGTCCCATTAATAATTCGGAATGCGACGTCACGGGACCAAAAAAAATAACTCATTGGGTAACACAATAACAAGAAAAGATGCAACATTTGCTCTTATTTACACCCCCAAAATTATAATTATCTACTACTGCCCAGTTCTGATATATCACTTGTCTTAATCGTCGTGGGACACCCTGTAGGTACTTGTATGCTAAAAAATTATATATGTATTGAAAAAAAATTGGAAATAGACAATAAAAAAATGACAAGTCAAAGCAAATATTTGATTTACTTACTCAAAAATATTGAATAAAATCAAATAGAGCTAAGTGTATTGAAGTGAAAAGAAGATTACTTACAAATACATACATATGAAAGTGATTGTGCAGTTGGTTTACTCCAGTGCCAAAAAAACGTCTAAATAAAAAATTACAATTCTTCTCATATCTCAAATATTTGCCAGAAAATGGCTTGTTACCGTCAAACGAGGTGACTTCGGACACTTTTTGCAACTTTCTCAATCACAAACTAAAAACCAAGAGAACTAAAATTCTGCAAATTTCGGCTAAGATGCCCCTATCATCTAGTTACATTTTGACAATGTCAAATGTTTATAATTTTTTTCCAGTTATTATATTTTTTTTATTAAAAACTGTCCGAAGTCACCCCACTGAAGTCACCCCATCGAGTGGGGTGACTTCGGACGGCCATATAAAACTACGTAAAACCGATGTTTAATGGTTGCAGGGGTTACTTCGGACAAACATTTTCTTTTTTTAATCGTCTACAGTAGTAGGAAAATTATTTGTTATAAGAGAAACATCATTTTATCATAAAAAAGATTTATTAACATTCTTAATTCTGTCGCTAATAGTCGATTTAGCAGATTCAGCAGATTGCCGTATGGTTTTCCTGTGGGTTTTCACATCACGGATGGCATTTTCTAGTTTTTCTGGTTTATAATTTTGGTAGCTTCTACCACCTACCACTTTCTTATGAATTCGGCCCATGTCCGAAATCGCCCCCTAGAAACGTATAATTTTGTTATCACCTCTGTATATGAAATGTGTGTAAAGATAAACAAACGAACTCCTGGCAAAAATATTCTCAAAACATCACCCTTCCTACTAGTATAAACGAAAATTGTACTAAAATATGCAAATGAGGTGGGCACAACTTACTTTTCAGTATCTTTTGAATTAAGAAATTCTTACCAATACAAAAATTACATGAAACGGAAAACTGATCACGACTTGCGACCGCAACACACCATCATCTAACGGCAACTAAGTTGTAAACATTTGGGTAACAATGGTAACATATTAATATGGGCATCTTTTACACTTTTGCCGCTGTGAATGCATATTCAAAAAATCTACCTGTTGTCCGAAGCGACCCCAAATAGCCGAAGTCACCCCATTTGACGGTACTAATTTTCCCATAGTCAAGATCAATTATGTAATTTAAAACATAAAAATTGTTCTGAATGCAACATTATTTGTTTCTTGCTTACATCACATACATTAACAAATATTATTGACTGAAGAAGTATTGTTTTAGAATTTCAGATTGGTCCAGAAGATTTGAAATTCATGGCATGAATATTTGTAGTTTTATTCAAATGAAAATGGATCCAACTCACATTAAAGTTTTAAAGATAAATGGCCTATACTGGATTCCTGTACATGACTTGAGAAAACTACTACAAAAACTAATAAATCTTGAAGAGCTTTATGCTATCGACACAAAGCTAGGTTTCAAGAGTAAAGATGTGGTTGAGTATTCTAAAGTATGTATTTTTATTTATTTATTTATATGGGATAAACTCCATTATAATGTAAACATTAATTATTTTCAAAAAAAAATTCACTGATATAAGTAACAATCTAAAAATGTAAATATAAAATAATAATAAGACACTATGGAATGTTTTTCCAGCAACCAACTATAAACCTCATAAAATACATTAGGTATACAATATTAAATTAAAATTAAAACTGGTTCTGCCTTTTATAAACAATTATTAACATTGTTTCAAACCAACATAAGAGATTCCAAAGATGCTGATGTTTTTGTCATCCAATAACTGTAGGATTATTTCCAAAGTGTATGTTTACCATCGTTTGAATGGTGGAAGGGTCTATGAAATAAATAGCTGTGTCTAAGATTTCTGTTCGGAATATGAATGTTGACAGATTCAAGTCATCAGTCCATTTAGCAGCTTGAAAGCATAGCATAGATCTGCGTTAATTCTTCTGGTTTGCAATAGTTTCAGACCCACTTCTTGTAATAAAACACAATAGTTACGGTTCTGTACTTGAAGACTTAACTTGAAAGAACAAAATCTCAAAAATTTATTTTGTATTCTTAATAGAGTTACACAGTGCACATTGAAAAATGGGGGTGAAGTGATACTTGTATATTCTAACTTGGAACCACTTGTACACCACTAGAGCAAAATAAATCCTTCACATAGAAATACAAAGATACAAAAAGGATCTGAAAATCCATAATAAATAAAAATAAATGAATGCTACTATTTCCAGTTTATGGGTTATCATATATCAATGTCTCATATAAATTTTCATAAATTTACATTACACTGTTTTAGAGCACCTTGTGATTCTTTGAGAACTCCTATGTAACAAAAACTTTTCAGCTAAATAAATTAGCAGTATCAGTGGAAGGTGGAGATTTCGATAATGAAACTGTAGAAGCTAGTGAAACATTGAAGACATTAACAAAATTATATATTAAAATAGTTTTAAAAAAGGAAAACCTTCGAGAAACAAGATTATTTTTTATTTGTAATATCAGGAAACTGGAAGAACTCTGGGTAAGTTTTATAGAAGTTAATTAATTAAATTAAATTGGTTAATTAATTCTAGATGCTATACATCATTGATAATATATTTAATAAAATTCATTTTGTAACTTGGTGAATGAAATTAATATATTTTATCCACAATCACAATATAATTAGAGTTTCATCCACACTTATGAAGTATATAAAGTACCACTAGTGGAATAATGAAAAATACAACATTAAATCTAAGACTAAATATGTATAATTATTATTATATTGTATAAAACGTTGTACTGCCTCGTTCTCGGGTTTAAACTTTCTTGTGTGATATTGGAGTACCTACAGATTGTATCATGTTGATAAAATAACATTTTTTGTTCTAGGTGCAAGATGATGAAGAATCTGCATATAGAATAAACTATGAAAGATTGTTAGTTGCAATGGAAAATCTCAAAAAATTTGTTTTGAGATCAAAAAGTGTATTGCCCTTATATGATTTTACATATGTGGGACTTTCTAAAACATTTGAATGTAAACGTTGTAACACAGACGGAGAACTTATATTTGGTATAACTATTGATATTTTAGAATTCACTTACATACTTTATTTAAAGCAATTCTCTTAATTTATTCATGTTCCAATTTTTTCACTTGATTTGAATGCAATAAATAGCTTGAGAATTGTACAATGATAATGATACTTAATGTATGTATCATATCATATATTAAGAAAAGAAATACTTACCTAAAGCTTTGTATAGACCTGAACATTAAGAAGAACAACGAACTGAACGGCGAACGGCCTTTTCGACGAGCCGAACAGCAAGAACAGCAGTAGCTCAAGATGAGCAGCAGCAGAGTAACATATATTTTTATTATCCGTTCATTGCAAAAAAAACGGTGGGAAAAAAATTGTAACATATTTTTATAAATCGGATGGCCCACTAAGAATGGATGAAGCCA
>CAJUYH010012059.1:0-10421 GCA_910591685.1 Galerucella tenella | reverse complement strand
TCCTAATCAAAATATCACAATAATGAACCGTTTAAATGTATTACAAACGTTAACCTCAATCTTTGACTTACAAAAATTTGATTGGTTGATGTTTAGATTACGCTCAAGCTCAACCTATCAATCGAGAGTTTAAAATACTATGAAGGCGTTACTTTCGTAGCGGCAATAAGTCCTACGTCTTTTTCTACTGTCACACTGACAGTTCTTGACAGGTCTGTACTTTGTTGTTTACGGTCAATTATTATTCATGAAAAGTGAATATTAATCTTATTGTTTTATTTATATGAATAATATGCATGAATACACGGAAAAACATCAGTATTTTGAAAGTTCTCAGGTATTTTCAGTTAGAAAAAGAAGCTGGTAATTATTAATTGCATAGCCTTTTCGAATTTGGCTAAATACAATCCTGATGATCTTATTTATCAAATTTAAGGTTACCTTTATGTCAAAATAGCAAATAAAATAAACGTCATGCCGAAAACCCGGATATACGTCACAATCGATGACGCACACCAAGAAGGGTATTATTTTAACTATACAACCTATTCAGCCAATCCGTTCCCTGTATTAGCTCAAACAGGTTCTTTGCTGGTTGGTTGTAGAAGTCTTCTGGAATCATTTGGGTTCTGCCATACAGTTTCTGCCTTCTGTGGTCCAGCGACTCACAGTTGCATAGTATATGCAGAGCTGTTTCGGTATCCTTTCTGCATGTAAGGTCTCCGTTATACAGCCCTATTTTGTTTAGGTGCTCCTTTGTGGGAAAGTGTCCCGTAAGTAGCCCCGTTATGGTCCGTAGTTTGTTCCTGCTCGTTGAGAGCAGTTCTTTCGCTACTTTTTCTGATGGTTCTTTTATGAATGTCTTCCCATGTATTTGTTTGCGCGTATTCTTCCAGTATTTATTGTGTTGTTTTTTCACCCACCCTTTTAACCATGACCTCGTTTTGCATCTGGCAATGCCCACTGCTGGTTCGGGTCCGTTCATCAGAGTTGACGATCCGGCTCTTGCGAGTTCGTCAGCTTTTTCATTGCCGGCGATTCCTTTGTGACCTGGGACCCACTCCAGTGTTACACTGTTCCGAGTCGCCAGTCTTCTAAGTTCTTCGCCGCATTCCCATACTAGCCGAGATGTCACCCTATAGCTCTGACGTGTTTCAAGGCCAGCTTGACTGTCATAATTTGACATTATTGGCGCCCTTAAGCAGTTTGGCACACGCCTAATTTTATTTATAGATAAAAGAGAGAGTTATTTTAATATAAACTGTAGAATAAAATATTTTAGTTGATTTTCTAATATGTTAAAGCATCCAACAGTATTTTCCGTAATACTATAAGGAGAAATGAGGAAATCTAAAAAATATCTGACATTAATGTAATAAGTGTTGCCTACGTACACGAAACTGAAATCTGGAAACTGCTAAGTACAAACAATGGCAATTAATTTTATTTCGGTGTGATCGTAGAAAAAATCTTGTGTGTATTTCGAGCAGTAAGTCCTTTGGTAGTCTCGACAGATTGCCGCGCTTCGCTAGGTAACTTTCTGTCTCGACTGCCAAAGTACTACTTTCTGCTCTTGACAAATAGCTATTTTCTACTAGCATGCGGAAAACTCCACTTTTCCGCACTCTTAAGAAATTAATTAGAATTCTGGGAGAAAGAACTTTTTTATTGGAAATTTCCTCTCCTTTAAGGATCAGTTTTCCAAATTTCTTTAATAAGAATAGCTTTTGAGTTGTTGGGATTATCTAAATTCCCATAGATATTTTCATTCCAGAATTAAAGTGGTTGATTCTATATATTTATTCCATTTTAACGTGTACAAAGACCAAAAAAATTATATTAAATTCAAAACGTTATGTCATGTGCACACACAAAAAAAACAACAATCTTGATCTTCTCTCTGTAAAGTCAACAAGTACATATCTAAAACACTCGATGTGTGCACTTCGAATAGAGAACCCAAAAATTTTCATTAATTATTAACAGAGTTATTAACAAAAAACGAAATTTTATACTTTCGATACATTTTTCTAGATGTCATTCAGAATCGAATGTTTATAGAAGCTTTATCAACAATTGAGACACGTTTCTGTATTCATTGATTAGACTTTGATAAGTATGCATTTTTTATTATCAATAATTATCACATATAAACTTCACCGCTTGTATCCATTTCTGTCGACGTTCCAATAAATGTGATTTTGATAGAAAATAATCAAATTTTATATTTTTATCCGTTTTACTATTGTGACACAACAACAACACAACAAATATATGTTTTTAGATCTTGACTAATTTTCAACATTATTCATACTCATTATCACTTTATTTTGGTTATAATACTAATATTTCTTGTTTCTATGCACTTATTTCAATATTTACAATTTAAATTTGCCCAAATTAAAAGAAATAACAATAAACTCAACATATGATGTACTATCTTTGTAAACAACTAGTACGTACGATCTGGGTATGAATGGGTGCCCTAGCCGTTACGCAGGTTCTTTAGGCAAAAACGAAAAGGCAACCCTCGTATTATATATAGATTGTCTCATAGTATATCGCCTTCGCTTTTGACGGCAATAATCTAAATACGACCATTTACGACCTTCTTAATAGTTATTTACGTAATTAGTGGGATATGGACATTATTAACGCACGCATGTGAAGTTTGCACGACGAGGCCGTAGGCCTGTTATCACTTTAGTGCGTTAATAATTCCTATCACACGTATAACGTACAAAATTGTATCTACAACTGTTTATTAGTATTAATAACTATATCATAAAATTGAAAAAAAATTCAATCCAAATAAAATTGTCGGCAAACATAAGGTACTGTGTATCATATTTTGTGACCAGAACAACAAAGACAAACAAATCTGTGGAAATAAAAAAATTTGTTGTCATCAAATTGTCAAAGTTGAATGAACAAAAATCTATAAAAATTAGTTCAAGCTAAGACAATCTCCTTCCGCAAATTGAAAATGCAGCTTCCAGTGTTATTTTAAATATTTAATTTTAGTATTAATATTTTTCTAGATTCTTATTATCGCACTAGTTCGGTAATATACGTCATTATGACACTGAAAATAGTGTCAAATCGTACCCGTTACCATGACAGTTGTAGATAAAATAATTTTACCTACGACCCCCCTTGTAATCAGTCGGTATCAATGTAATGACGTCTATTACGCACTGTAAAAAAAACTCACAGCTGTAAAGTAAATCGCACGGCTTTCCTAGCAACATCTTAGCAACTGTCAATAGACGTCACCATTTTATTCAAAATTTACTATTTGAAAACATTCAATACGGCCATGTTTAACTATGAAAAGCCCAAAGGACTAAGTATATGTATTGGTTATAATTGAAAAATTGACTTTCGATTATCAACAATATATTAATAATGATTAAACGTTAGTTCTTTAATGTGCTTCTTTCATTGGTAATAGAGATGGAGTTTACCAAGCACCTCTAATTATGTAACTGTTATTTCTTATGCTTCTTATAAAAAATACAAGTACAAGTAGGTCGTAGGTAAAGTATAGTACGTAACTCGTGTTGTAAAGCATTTTACGCACTCACGGAATAACGCACTCGCCGCTACGCGGCATCGAGCGTAGCTTTTCCATTCGTGCGTAAAATGCTTCTTACCACACACGTTACGTAATATACTATTACCTGAAATTAAACCCAACAACAGTCGAGTGACAAGGCAAGGGCGGGCCTGGTTATAGTTTATTTAACTCAATAGTATTTAATAATCTCTCATTTAGGAGGAAAAAGAAAAAAGTTTAGAGTAATGGTCTTCACATATTAAATAAAAAACAAAGGATGTACCTATGATAAAAAGTATTATTATTATTTTATCTAAGTCCGCTATCAAATGTGACACTTTACGTCACTCCTTGACGTTAGGTAACGTCACATTTTTCATAACCTTCATATATCAGTTATGAAAAGTAGTTATGTAAAAACTTTACGTAACTGTTTATGTTTCAACATAGAGATACCACATGAGTTTCAAAGAATAATTTATTAATTAGGTAGGTACTGTCAAAACTGACAATTATTTCATTATTTAAACTGTACAATTAACCATTATTTTAATTCAATAGTATTTTGAGATTCATAAACATTGAAAACATTATTCAGGACACAGTTATTTAAAGTAAGTCAATTTTCTGGGTGAATACATAACAATACTTCTAACACCATTTGATTCCACTTCAATATTATCATTGTAATTGAAGATTTTATTGAATATTATGAAAGCGCGGAATTAGATGAAACGTTGTACGTAAACACGTTATGAAGAGAGCGACATTGTTCAACACGCGAAAATTGCAGAACTCACTAGCGCTCGTTTTGGCAAATATTACGCTTGTTGAACAATATCGCTCTTTTCATAACTAATTACGTAAATATCTATTACGTGCAATTACAACGAAATTGTTGCATTGTAAAAATAATGTACCTATGAGGCAAGGGAGGCAAAAACTATTCAGCATATACCTTGAAAATTTGTAAATCCTTCACTGACTTTTTTAAAATAACGTCCGAGTCAATTAAACCGAAAAAATTGTTGATTAAATCATTGCATATAACCTTCTAGTATGTGTATAAACATAATTGTAAGTTTAAACAATTTTTTGTGGCATATGTCTTTATTCTAACAATGTCTATTTCTTTTACTCAATGTTTATTAACAATTAGATTACTCAGCAACTACCTAAATAAGATAATGGAAACCTCGTTTGTTGCATTCAGTTCGTGAATAAATAACGTTTTATGAAAAAAATACTGATTCAGATTGCTTAATAAATTGCATTAGTATTTTGCTTCCGAAAAACAACTTTTTTTTTCAATTTTTTATCACTTACTCATCCGCTATTTCTGCACGGGTGGGGATTTTTACATTTAGAACCACGGAATTTGATAGCAAATTTCACGCTCTATAACTTTGTTTTGAGGCATTAACACGATAAACTTAATACATTTCGAGTAAAATTCGAAAACATGTCGAAAAGAGACAACGGATAATAATTAACCATGGTTTTTTCAAGGGATTCCATAAAACATTTCGCTTACTGCTCTTACATCCACCTTTAATGCTAACCAGACTGGACTAAATAATCAACTTGGAATTCGCTGGAACACATATACGACTGATATACCATTCCTCGATCTAATATAAATAAATGATGAAATGAAACAATTTAATTTGTTAAAATCTACATAGAAGTAGTGACGCGTTTAGCTAACACAAACGAGTTTGAGAAAGGTACTGTGTTAGCGAAACGCGTCACAACTTTAATTTCAATATAATGTAGATTTCAACAAATTAAATTGTTTCATTTCATCATTTAGCATGGATATACATCGAGTAAAAGCCTCATCTATTCAATTAATAAAAATAATTTGTACGAAACGTAAAAACATTTTCAACCTCTCCTGCTGCAATATTAATTAATATGACCCTGAAATATTTATTTGGAAAATGCCACTCCTTTTAATCGACAAACTTTATCTATATCGTACGATTTTTGGGTAATTGATAACAATACTTGAAATTTATTGCGATTCAGCTAAATACTTCTTAGATACCTGTAGCTGATCCATTATAAAAACCGTTTTCCACGTGACAAGGTCCGATACAGAGACGTTCCTTTGTAGTATGTCATTCGTTTGCTGCTGTCAATCATTATTTTTTGCCGCTTCAAACTTAATAAACATTGAAATTTATAGATCGCATGTTATTGAAAAAATCAAATATGTATTTAAAGAAATATTTTGTAATTAATTTCAATAATTCGTTGGATAATTAAATAACAAATTCAAACTAATAGTCCGGGGAAGTGAGGATATAAAATGGAAAACATTTCCAGCAGATATTTTACTTTTTCACACGAAAGTATATGCAGTATAGACTAGATTTGTGAGAAGATTCCGCTCGAACTTGCGATGTAGCTTGCTATCATAGCTTGGAGCAAGAAAAGATGAAACAGTTTTTCGTCCATAACTTTATTAGATTTGATTGTACAAAAAAATTGTGGGCATCGAAATTGTAGGTACCCTATAAGATGACGTGGTCCAATAATTTTTTCAACCTTCAATTTTTGAAATATTAAATTTTTTTTTGCAAAATGGTTTTTTAAGCGACAAACATAATTAGAATAAGAATAACGACTTCATAATATTGTATGAAAATATAGTAGTCTGGCACCTAAAAATGTTGTTTTCAGATTCCGAAAATTCAAAATGGCGGCCCTAAAAAATTTTAATATATATTTTTTTCAATCTTGTCTCATTTTATGAAAATTAACGCTATCGAAACACGGTTTACTGCAATCGATAGATAATAAGTTGTAGTTTTATGAACCATAACAAAAAAAATTTAAAAACTTTTTCACGAGTTTTACTGAAATATTATATTAAGTATCAAGAACGGTAAGGGATGTTTACCGGTCGACAGCAATGTTTAGAGGTTGAGCGTAGCTGGAGACCGGTATTACCCTCAACGTTCGAGATGCTTATACCGTTTTTTGCGCGATCGTATTGAAATAAATTTTAAAATAATTCAAATTTCTTCGAAAAAAACGAAATGTCAAAAGTGACATTTATACTTCTCGATCAGTTTAAAATATAATTAGCATTTTGGTGAAATTGTTTTTATTACTTTTTATATTGTTCGGTTCATTCAAAAAAATATAAATATTATTTTTGTTGTTCCTTTTGTGTAATGAATGAAGTAATATATTATTTAGGACCACTTAGAGCCCTTTTATGCAAGCGTTTTCTGTCGTCCGACGTTAAATTATCGTCCAGTTTCTATAACCATTGGAGCAATTGTGTTTATTTATACGGTGCCGTCGCGTTTGGCTGCCGGAACGTTTTATAAATCATGCCGTCGCGTTCTAGAGAACGCTGCGTCAAATTTGTCGCTACTATTCATCTAAGTACATTTCGTAGAATAGGGCTATTTATAGAAACGCCAGAAGTACCAGTACCAGTTGTAGGCCATCAACAGTGACGGATCTTAGTAAATTAAACTGACAATTTTTAAGGAAGTTCTTGTTAGAGTAGAAGAAAACTTTACCACCGAAATTTTGATAGATGCAATAAAGGAAAGAAGTGCTCTTTGGGATACGTCATTAGACAATTATTATAAAGACAAAAATTAAAAAATTTAAAAAAAAACTATGGGTCGAAATTGTGGTTGTATTTTTTTTGTATGAATAGTAAATTATACATGGATCCATTACTTCAACAAATTTTTTGCTTATTAAGCAAATGCACCTGCGACACTGCCGAGTTGATCGAATACTACTGAGGCTCGAAAACGTTCTCAAATCTCAAAATCGTCTACATAAAAGTAATTTTAAAACGTTAATCTAACGTTGAACGTCGAGCGACAGAAAACGCTTGCATAAAAGGGCTCTAAATGTATGTAGGGCTAAGACGTCGATAAGTAATTTACTTACCGACGTCTGAACGGTAAGTAAATCACTTACCGACGTATTAGACTTAGAAACCAGTAAACACAACCTACCGTCCTGACAACCGATGCTGTAATAGATATTTACGATATAAGTGTCGTGAAGATTCATATTACGAAATGAGATGGGAAATTTGTCAAACGAGGCCGTTAGGCCGTTAGTTTGATAACCCATTGAATATCGTTTTACGATACGAATATAGTACATTATTTTACCTACTACCAATAATGTTAATTATTTACTCAAAATTAGTCAATATTCCTGAAATGAATGATATTAGAATCATGTAACAAGCAAGCGTTGCGCTCGTTGTTGATTTATATTGCGAACTGTCAATTTTGACGCGTTCCTTTCAGTTTGGTATAATTGTATCGACATGAGTTCCGACTATGAAAGTGTAGATTCTGATATAGGACTTCCTGCAAATAATGCAATACAAACCCTAGTAGCCGCTAAATCCCGCAATAGATACGAAAAATAATATAAACGATTCGAAGACTGGTGCAGTTCAAAAAAAGGCCGTTCATTCCAATTTATTCTACTTTACCGCCCTAGTGCGGTAAAGTATCTCATTACGAAAGTCATATCAGTATCGTAATGTTTGATATTACATATTGGTAGTAGGTAAATAAACAAAAAAGATCGATCGCGCAAAAAAAATTTTTTCTATCTCCGTTTTTCTTAAATTTGACGTTGAAAGATATGATTCATGGATTCATTGATATTTTGAAAATGTTTGTCTCCAAAAACCACCTATTTTATGATTAATAATATATAGGTACTTAAATGATTGATAAATTGATGATAATATAAATGTAGATTATTTGTAATGTTATTTTTTTGCAATGAAATAATTATATAATAAAATTTTTTTAGGAAAATTGTCAAATTTACCCACCCACAATCCAAACTAATAAATTTAAATATCCCGCCATCGAAAAATTAGTCCCGACAGCCCTAGATAAGAAACAGCACGTGAACTCTGTAACAGAATAGAAAGGAAATTTCTTTCTCCACGACTAAATAATAACGCACAAATTATTTTCACATATTCAGCTGCATAATGATATAAATTTTTCCTACGATCACATATGAAAGTGACATATATCGCACTGTCTAGTTCTATGGAAAGTTGCCTTTATTCATACGCGTACGGAAAAAAAACTTATCCATACGTGTACGGATAAAAAAGCTGTCAAATCAATTTTTATTAAGATTGACCACTGGCAAGCTGTCAAATATATAATTTTTAATTAGATTCCCCTATGTAATATCTAAATTGGAAGCGACTATTCGAAAAGTGAAATTTTTGTCATTTTCTTGTATAAAAAAAATTTAAGGCACGGTCGAGGATCGAACCCGCGTACTCTTCGTCAGAAGTCCGATGTTGTACCAACTAATCCAAATCACCTGTTATAATAGTGGGAAAATGTAATCATCTTGAAAGGTATTCATGATAAGTATGTATAAAGTATGATGAACAATAATAATTTCACTTTCAATTTCTATAATTATCCAACTAATCAATAATTCTAATAACCTACCTATATTATATAGTCAAACTACTCGAACTTTTGTCACTATTGATAGTTATTGTTAATTTTGAAATCAATTATGTTGACTTTAATTGTAACATTTTGTGTATTAATATGTCACACACATTATTTGGTGAAATTATCACGTGATCGTAGGAAAAATACTGTACATTACTCGTGCGAAAGTGATTTTTCACACTCGTGTGATTGTCGCACTCGGCTCATGCCTCGTGCTACAATATTTCCCACTCGTGTGAAAAATGCCACTTTCCGCACACGTTATGTAATATACTATTTCACACCAGTGAATAATAAAAATAATTCACTCTCGTTAGCCAATCACATTCTATTATTATCAGAATTCACGCTAAAATGAATAAATCAAATCGTCTCTTTAAAACGTCAAATACCTAAGAACGCAAATCGCTTCTGACAGCGCGTCGTTTGAAACGTCAAAATAATTATAAAATCATAATTTTACATATTATAAGAGAAAAAAATGGACAACAGTAACGATAGTGAATATGTACGCCTCCCTGAATTAATTTCATTTATAAATGTAAGGGTTCCGATTAAAAATATGAGTTACGTATATATTATATATTTACTCTTTACATTTTTATAAATATGCTCTATAGCCTAGTGGTGGTTGACTATGGCGCGGACGATCGAGGTTCGATCCTCACTGGAAGTTTTTTCTTTTTAGCCGTGGAGAAAGTATAGTCTTTAACTTGTGTAGAATGGCTATTATTCACTTGGATGATTCCAAAACTTATTCGCTGCGCTCCCTCGTTTTGGAAACTTCATCCACGTGAATAATAGCCATCATTCTGCACTCGTTGAAGAATATACTATTCTATTCTGTTACAGACTTCACGCTCAGGTTGGTTTCCAAACGCTTAGTTATAAGGTATGTTCGAACAAGCTTGAGAATCAGTTTAGAATTTTACTGAGTTTGCGTAGATTGAAATTAGCGACGATAACTTCAATCTTCAATCTCAGAAAAATTCCGAACTGATTCTCAAGCTTGTTCGAACAAACCTGTTGTCAGCCAAGAATATTTAAAGATTCAAGTTTAGATTATCACCACGATACAACAGCAGAATATTGTCTAGAAAATAACTGATTGCCGAATATACCGGAAAAAGTATAATTGTGATGGACAATGCAACTTACCACAGCCGTCAAATGAATTAAGTACCAAATAACAACAGCAGTAAACGGGAAATTCAAGAGTATATATTAAAAAATGATCTGTATTTTGGAGAGTCGTACATATAACCTGTTCTCTTAGAAGTTTTAGCAGCTCCAGCTCATTTTGGTGTAAACGTTCGGCGTTATGTAGGTAAATGAGATATTTCCCGGACAATGAATTGGTTGAATGG
>CAJUYH010012058.1:0-10421 GCA_910591685.1 Galerucella tenella | reverse complement strand
GTTGCTAATAAAAAAATCCTGCGGTATTTACAACTCTTGAGCGTGAGACCACGCAATTTGTTAATGTTAGCTAACCAATTAAAAAGAAATCAGCTGGTTAGTATTTATTTTTCATGACCTTGTTTATGATACATGTTGGAGAGGGGGGACTCCCTAACAAAACCTTATATTTCGTACGACAAATATTTTTTCTCGTTATTCAGATAATTATCTAGATAATTAGAAAGAATAATTCGGTTAGTAATAAATTTTTAAAATTTGTTAAATCAACATATTTTATCCTTGCTACCCCTATTAAGCTACCATTCACCAACATCACTGTAAGGGAAAAAGTTGGGCGTTTAGTCAAAAGTGAGCTACTCACGAAAAATCAGCTGGTTAGTAATAAAATCGGTGATAAATGATGAAAAGTGTACCAGCTATCCTGTACTATACAGTTACATTTGTGCAATTTGTAAAATTTATGACCGGATCTGTAGATGTATTTAGGGTGGAAATAACATTTTCATTATGATGTTCGATATATCTCATCAATCCTCAAATCCTGATGGTTCACTGCTCTGACTTGGTGAAGTGAGGAGTTCTAGACATAGGAACGAATCCCCGCCTCGATGAAAATTTTTAGTCTCATTTGTATATGAATATGTGTGTGTTATTCACTGGTGAATAATTTACGTCATTATACTTGAAGAAGCTTACGTAAAATGTTCCAATTATCAAATAGTCGTGGACGAAATATATTATTAGACGACCTAGATGATTGGTAGTGGTGAAGTGAATGTTCCAGTATTAACATTGTTACGCACTACAACTTTTGGCTGTTTTTGATGCCTGATTGCATTGTTCACTTTAGGACAGTCTTGAAAAGACTTATTGGCGTTGCACCGCATTCTAAATGTTCCTTAAACTAGTTGAGGAGCCTTTAATATCAAGTCTCGAATTGGTCGATTCAATTGTAATTCGACGTCGCATTGTGTTGATGTATTGCGCTCTATCCGTTCCACATTTATCACTATATGACGTTTTAGATCATTTTGAGAACTAATTTTAAATTAAAGTTTGACGACATCAGTTGTTCACCATTAAACGATGAGAACTGAATAAAATATGACATGAGGACCAGGGACGATATGGTCAATTTGTCAATGACGTCATTCTGGAATGGTCTTTTAATTTGAATTTAATTATGGCTTTAGTCCACAAGATCCGGATGTGTGAACATATTTGATTTTTTCAAAGTTGATATGTATGGTTCCGAAAGTTGGTTTTTGGCTCAAAATATCGATTGTTAATACAAAAATGCAAATACAGCGACGTGAACACCACTACCCGCGGCTGTTTTTCGCATATGTCTACTGAAAATGAAAGCTATTTTTCCAAGTTTAAAACCAATACGGGTATCACAAAATTATTCGAATGTTTCGATCTCTATCGTCGGTAATTTAGTTCGCCGTGTTACGTGTAGAGAAATATTAAATCAGTTATCTCTTGGGTATTACAGAGCACAACACGAACAATATTAGTAACTGGTACAAAAGTATACGATGAACACATCAGCCAAAATAAAAGACGTATTTTTTTATATCTATTCTAAGCATGTTGTTGGAGAATCTTTTGTCGAGATTGGATTTTGAATGAGAATTTCAACCAGTGATAAAATACATTCAAAATCAAACCTTATACTCATTATCGACTAGCTTGGAGAATAAACAATTGTTTGAACTCCACAAAACGAATCTGTATCAACAGAAAGACAACCAATTAAGTGGGAACCTGAGGCTGAAACATAGTGGGGTACGAAGCGTTTCATATTAAAAACTCCAATTTTTTTGGAATGGAATGAATTTTTATATCCATTTGTGTACTAGATGGACAAATGTAATATAATACCACTGCTCTATATCAGGAACTATCCTTCCTATGATTTTAAGGATGTCAACTTCTTAGTGAAATGGGAGGGGGAGAGACTTTTTAGCTTGATTGGAAGAGAGCATAATGCATGAAAAAAAATTAAACACCAGTTTCCTATAAAATATGCCTGATTATTATACACTATAATGAGTTACCTAATATGAGGCTATACTGCGTACAAATTTTATTCAGTGCGTCTCATCCCATTTTTTCAATAACTGATGTGGAGGGGAATGGGTATGTTTTTATAACTGAATACCCTCAAGTTTGTTTTGGATTAACTTATTTTGATGAAATTTGCTTCATCTAACGGAGATGATATTCTACTATAGAACAATTGCATGCAATTTTACTTTTGAATAGCCAGAGGGAAATTTCAAAGCAAAAAATTGAAACTTATCAGTGACAATCCTGACTTTGGAATCTTGGAGACTAATTGTTTGAGACAAAATGTCACTAAAAAAGATGATGGACCCAAGTCCTATGTTACGGTCTTATGTCTGTATTCCTCTCATAAGTTCGGATAAATCGGAACGCCTTAGTGTTCGTTGAAAGTCGCGATTTCCTAGCTTGATAATATTTGCCCGTCGCAATATTGTCCGGCATCATTTTCTGTACTTTTTAATAAAAAACTACATACTCTAATATTCAAATATCGTTGATACTTCCATGCACACAGGGATCATTTCTTCTATTACAGGATTTGATGTGTTCTTCACTTGTTAATAACGCTAGTAACGTTCGTAAGTTAAGATACCATTTCACAAAATTTGTTCTGCGTCACTGACGTGACTTGGTAGTATAAACAGCTTTGTACGGTTTGTTATACTGAGTGTTCAATTAATTTTCCAATTTCTCATTTAAACAAATTTGAATTTTTCCTTCATTCACGGAGTAGGTATAATAGTTTGGTGACGAGGATAATGCTCACTCAACATTTCATACATTACTCTTTGACCCCATATTTAATACGAAGACTATGTAAATTTAAATTTTTAAATGTGTTAGACGAGTATTTCCTTCCTTAATATAACAACGAAAGTAATTTTTTTTCCTCGCAATATGACATATCTTTTTTTCATGAACCTTTGCATATTTTTGAGAAAAGGAAGGCAATTGTTTCAGAAAAAAAAACAGATGCTAAATAAATGGAAAGGAAATAACGAAAACACGTTCTTCCTCTTTAGAAATCAAAAATTCTTGGACATGCCACAGATATAATGGAATGGTATTACTTGTTAAAGAAATTTGATACAGAATTCAGAAGTAATAAGAATGGGATTCCATCACCATCGCCAGATAAATGGAGAGGTGATAACGAAAACACGTTCTTCCTCTTTAGAAATCAAAAATTCTTTGACATGCTACAGATATAATGGAATAGTATTACTTGTTAAAGAAATTTGATACAGAATTCAGTAATAATAAGAATGGGATACCATCACCATCGCCAGACTTGAAAATAATAGCATTTAATGGTATACAGAGAGCTCTTGATCGATAGACGGGACAGCTATAGGATTGAACGGGCTAGCTCTATGAAATCTTGAGAAAAACCTCAAGTAACGTTCTTGCACAACTGTACGTCAGATTCTCATCCAACTTGCATTATCTTCCGTATAATGGGAACAAAAACGGAGAACACCCCACGTAACATAGAATAAATAATGTTATTGGAATGCGTATCAATATGTTGATACCTAACGCGCTATAGAAAAAATATATTTTGGGAGGATCTTGTTGAATAACAATGTTGCGAATTGCCTCAAAAAATCAAAACAAAATATTATTGAACTTAGCATGCTCGTTTATCAACTGATGATGTCATATTGGTTTTCGTACATTTTCATAGAAATTTCCTCCAACGCGAAATAATTTCATTTATTCCTATGTTGAACTAATGGTGGTAGTTAAATTTCATGGAACGCCATTCTTATATTGAGCGATTCGGTTAGTTGAATTAAATTATAATGAAGTTATGTCAGTTTTCTAATGCATTGTTTCCGAACACAAGCTCTCAGCTGCAAAATATATTATTTAAAAGTATGTTTTGTGTTCCAACTATACTAAAAATACTCTTCGATGGAATTCTCATTAAATTGAACTTTTAATTCGACTGAATGATAATTTTTTGTGGATTCGAGGCTTTATTTGTGAAAGTCGTGTGGATTATATATTATGTGTTCCCAATCATAGCATTAACAAAAGTATAATAATTGTGTGTTGTAACACATTCTATACAAAGAAGTCAATCGGTAGTTAAAAAGTTGGAATCTATAAATGGGCTAGTATGCCAAATGCAATAGGTCGATTAGCTTATCATAACTGCCAGTGATAACTCCTAATTCTTGAAAATGTTTGATTTTGTATATATTCATACTATTGGTTCATTCACCTTATCAATTTCTGATAGCTTATACGCGGTAACTATTCAATGTGAACTCTCAAAATACGTAGTTATGATACCTATTCCGAATAAAAAGGCTGTAACAGATGACAAGCCATTTTTGAAAAAGGCCCTCCGATGTATGTACTCATGGAGGGAACAGCCTTCAATTGATACCACCTTTTTAAATAAAGTCTACTCTTTCTAAAAAATTCCACTTTAATGACAAAAAATATAGGGTCAAGTGGTGTGAAAATGAGACATTTTATACTACTTTAAATTTTCAAACAGGTTCCTTCTGGAAATGAATGTTTAAAAAATTTTTCTAATATGCAGGAACTACTTTACTATGTACTGCCCTGAGAATATTTGAACAAATAATAGACAAAAAACCGAAGACTATATTAGAAAATACGTTGGCTTTAGAGGAAGGGCAGGAGCACACAAGATCATATTTTTTTCTATAAAGCAAATAACGAAAAAAGAAAACAAAAAGATATATCTAGCATCTATTGATTTGGAAAAAGCATTTGATAAAAGACCAAGAAGAAAGCTATGGAATATTCTTTAAAGACACGGAGTTATAGTAATGAACTGATAAGATCAATTCAAATGATATACAGTAATAATACTAACTCAGTTATAACCAGGAATCTACAATCGTCAACATTTAAAACCACTGAAGGACTAAGACAAGGAGGCAGTTTAAGCCCAACTGTATTCATTACCTATATAGACGAAATAGTAAAGAAATGTGAAAATGAAAAAAAAATCCAATATAGGATACATGGATCTTAACAAGGTAGAAGTTTCATAAGGGGCATTTGCTGACAATATAGTTATTTTTGCGAAAACTAAAGAAGATCTGAAAGATCTGAAAGATCTGGAAGAGAACGAGATGGTTATGAATAGAAACAAAACAAAAGTTATGGTTATAGAAGAAGGACAAGAAGAAATAGATATAGAAATAGGAGGACAAGTTATAGAACAAGTGACAACATTTCGATACTTAGGACACTCAACACGGAACACAAGAAGCATGAATCAATGGAAGAATAGAAAAAACAATGCAACTCTACCATACGATAAACAAAACATTCATAAACAATAAAGAAATATCGATCATTACCAAGATAAAAATATTTTAAGCAATATTTAGGGCCAATATCAACTTATGGATGCGAAACGTGGGTGCTAAACCAAACACAGAAAAGCGGAATACAGGCAGTTGAAATGAAATACTTAACAAGAGTCCGAGGCGTTACAAAAAAAGACAAAATTAGGAATACAGATATAAGTAGTCATTTGAAAATAGAATAAATCCTAGAATTCATAGAATACAGACAACTGAGATGGTGGGGGCATTTACAAAGAATGGAAAACACATGACAGACTTAAAGAATATGGAAAGCAGAAATACTTAACAATAAAAGAAAAGGAAGACAAAGACAAACATGGAATAAAACTATTTCAGAAATTAAAAAATAAGGGGGAAACATGGAGAGGAGCAGAAAAGATGGCAAAAACTGGAAAAATCATAAAAGCCTTATAAGCATTTATTTTTTTTAGAAACATACTCTGACACCAATTATTTGGTATATAGGGTCCCGATTATATAATACCCACATATATAATGTGAAAATAAGACATACCAATTTACAGCGTTCATTGTCTTGTTGGTGGTCTGGAACAATTATAAAACAGCCTGGTTGAAAAATGAGACAAAAGTTGATATTATTTGTCCAGATTTATTCCAAAAATAAGGTAAAAACTGAGAATTAATACATTAAACAATTTTTGGGCCATTTTCACCCTTTACCTATTAGTTTCAATAGGAAAATACATGTAAAAACTCAAACTCAAATCACATTTCACAAATGAAATAAAAATTAAAACACAGTTTTCGGCCATGGTTCGATATCTTTTTTTGATGAATGGCTCAAAATAATTGAGATTTATCAATTCGGTATTTTTTGGACGCGGCTCGAATAGACAAATTACCTTCCTTTACTGAGGTGAGCGCCTGCTTCAGATCATGGCCTTTGTAGGGTTTGGTCTTTGAGACGTAATTCCTATGCAGTGTGACTCAGAATTTGTAGGTTGACTTACCTTAAAATTGTATGACCGTATGTATGTATGTCTTATATTCACCCAAACAACCGACTCAAATTTGCTCCGGCAAAAGGATACCTACTTAGTCAGCAGCAGGGAACTAACCGTAGGGGCACTCTAAGCGCACGAAGGTGCTGCCACATAGAGAGTTCCGTCAGTACTTAAATTGCTAATTTAATAGGAAGCAGAATAAAAACTAACACTAACACCGTTAGAGAATATGTAATGTAAGATGAACCCCATAAGCTATATTTGTATTAAAAAAACATGTCTCGTTAAATGAAAAGTGAGAGAATATTTAAGTAGTCACTCCTTTATACAGCTTTATTAATTTAAAATTTATATATATATATATATATTTTCATTGAAGTAGGATTCTCTATAAATACTAAGTTTCATTTGAAAAATTGATATGAGTAGATTCCACAAAGTAAGGGTCCACACAGTGCATTAAATTCGAATAATCTACAGATCGCGAAATTTCTCATGGAATTTTCCTGATTACACAAGTGCGACAAGGAAAATATAAGAAAAACAGCTTGAAAGAGAGAGAGAGAAAGAATAATTGTGCGCGCGCATCGAGGCGTGTTCTTATTTCTAGAGGCTGGCCGAATATTGATTGTCTTTTACAGAGAGAATAGTTGGTGGTATTCAGTATGTTCCCAACATGGAAAGAGTGAGGGTGTTGAAGGAATAAAAGAATACAATCGTTATTACGTAGCCTGTACATCTTAAAATTCATTTTTGTCAACTTGATCGTTTCTGAACAGGTTGACAATTAATTTATAACTACAATAGGATATTATTTCAGCCATTGTAACTTGGAAATAAAACAGTATTTCTTGAGAAAACCATAATTAATAAACTAAAAATCTCTTCCATTAATAAATTGAATTGACAAAATAAAATAAGTAGGTACCTACACCTATTCTAAACATAGAATATAAACTTTTTGGAAAAATTTAAATGAAAATTCATTCTAAAGGTAATCATAATTTTAATGAATTGAGTGCTCACCTTCCTTTGCCAGACAATAACCAAATCTGTTAAAATAGTGGGACAATCAACATTCGGCCAGCCTCTAGAAATAAGAACACGCCTCGATGCACGCGCACAATTATTATTTCTTTCTTTTTTTCAAGATGTTTTTCTCATATTTTTTCTGTCGTACTTGTGTAATTAGGATGATTCCATGAGAAATTTCGCGATGTGTATATATATAGTTTTTTTCAGTTTTCTTGTTATTATTTTATTCTATACTTTTTTTTCACTGTACATTTTATAGCTTCTACTGAATAATTATCGATTTATTATTCACATTTATGATCACTTCTGTACAATGTCCTTAATCTATCATCAAAAAACAAAGACCGTCCGCTTAGAAGCAACAAATACTTCTCTGGCTATATGCCAGGAAGGACATTGAATTACACTTCAAAATTTAACGAAGTTGGTATTTCTACCTTATACTTTCTAATTTTCCGAGAAAAAATAACAAAATAATCTGGTTGTCGCCTATAAGACTAGACTATTTTCCGTTTTTCTCTTCGAAAATTATTTTTGTTGAATATTTCCACCGTCCCAAGCTAATAAAATTTCCCCCTTATATTTGTTTTAAATAATGTTTGGCTGGAAGAATTGGGAATTCTTAGGAAATAATAAAGGGAAATATTACAAATATTGAAGCATAATATGTATTATTTATCCTATGGGATGTCCGGGATATCTTTCTTAATATTTGAGATGAGTATTACTGTACAACTATATACAAAACCAAGGACAACTATATCTGCTGATCTTCACTTATGTTTTGCCTAATGGGATTTAACAGATTGTTTCAATCTGTATGCTCGTGATAAGATAAGATAAGTGATAAGATAACCATTGGATGTGGCTATTTGCTTAATTGTATCAAATTCTTCATTAGAACTATATATTTTCATAGGAATACTGTTCAAATTATTGATTATATGATGCTAATTTATGTGTAATGATACCTCATCTTCAATGTTTGCATTATTTATACTCTCATCATATTTGGTCTAGCTGAAAAATTAAACTTCAGGTAGGAATCACAGCAATTGTTACTTCATCCATTCTAACGTAATATCAGTATTATATTCAATATTGAAATAATCATCAATATCCTTCCATGATATCCATTTTTTCCATTGAATAGTGGAATTAATTAGAAGCAGTTAGTTCCTTTCAAACATTGAAAAGAGTAGATTTCACAAAGTAAGGGTCACATAGTAAATTCAAATATTATCATTTGTCTTGAACTTTTTATACTTGTGATGATTATCTCCGTAGAAAAAATCAAGAATGGCTTTGATACTATCTTGCATTAATAGGCCGGCGTTTAATAATAACCAGGCAGAATTAACTTAAAAGGATCCAATGTATATATGTACGTAAACTGGAGTGACATTTACTAAGACCTGAAAAGAACCATTTGTCTCTTTTCCCCACTCAGTTACGGAGAAAAGTCTCATGAAATAGTAACTCCCTTCCACTCATTCCATAAAGCAATTTCGGTAATTGCACCGGTTCAATTCAAAGTCAGTGACTTTTTATTGCGCTAGGATTCTGTATTGCTATGCATTTCACGAATATGCAAAGGCAGGTTATTTCGCCCACTCCACAGAATATACATCTTCATTACCCAATTAGCTCAAGCTTTTCGAAGTGCTGAACAGGCCACAGTGTCCTGTCAAGACACTGGTCAAAATTCTTAGTATATTCTTACTCTGCTTCATATAGTATTTTTCATTGTTCCAGCTCTACTAACTCTTTCCAATGCAATGGTCAAATCTCTTACTTGGCATTGCCTTTTTATTACAAGTATACATTGGGACTGAAGCTGCAGTGTTTGGACTTCCTGTCTTTTCCTTTGTTAGTCGATCTCTATCCAAATTTTTCTAATCCATTGTGTCCTGGAATCCACAGTAAAGTGACGATGTTTATCAAGTAAGCGTTGATACATGTGGTTGGCTTGATTTTTGATTTGCTGTTGCCAATTAGTCAATTAATGACTTGGTATTATTTGATTATGCAAATTTTAATCGACAGGTTATGGATTCTAAATGTTGTTGAGAGCTTATCAAGCCATCGACTTCTAAACTGGGTGAAAAAAGGATTTCAATACATGGCAAAGTGTGTAATAAAACTTTATTTCTCCATAATTTATTTTCAGTACCCAAAAAATCAATGGAAATAATATCTAATCCGGACAAATTTCAAAATCCTACTTATACATTATTTTCTTAGAATTTTAGAAAATCTGGATATTTTTAATATAATTTTCCTAGTGCACAATTTACTGTGATCTTCTATCATTTCCGTTGGTGATTTCCACAAGTCTATTTTATCAGTGACATAGATAATTACACAGTTTTGTCCAATTTCCATTTCACAAGATTCATTTTATGATGGCTCTCAAGGCACGATTATAAAAATAACAATACGATCCGCAGGTGATAGTCATGATATATACAAGTATATTAATAGCAATTCAATTCTCGCTCCATACTTTATTTTTTCTACTTCCACACTTTAATATATCATAATATTTGCACAAATTTCAAGATCTTTCCGATAGATGGTATAGCTATATTTTAATGCAGCTTGATGCAAACTTGTATACTATCGAGAAATCTTCCTGATGGACATCATTCACATGAACAGTTCCTGCATTTGTTATGATAATGATTCGTTTTACCTCATTACAGTTCCCTGTAACAATTGTCATATTTAAGTAAAGCGTGTTACCAAGGTGTATAATACTATAATAACGCCTTACAAATTATAAACATCACTTTTCATGAAGTAGCCCGTTCACTAAGAAGTAACATCTACTTCTCGGACTTCATGCTACGACAGACAAACACTTTTAAGTCAAACAGGGTTGGCATATCTTCACGATATAATCAAGCATTCTGGTTTGTAAATAAAAGGGACAATATAGCTTGTAGATCGGTTTGGGCGTATTTGCGCCTCATCAGTACAAGGT
>CAJUYH010012057.1:0-10422 GCA_910591685.1 Galerucella tenella | reverse complement strand
AATCAAGGTTTTCCAGGCGTCCTGCCAGGGCTCATTGATATTTCCATCTTCGGATCGAACCCTTCCGTACTTCCTTTTCCGATTCCTAGAGACCTTTTACTCAAATCCCCGTTCAATTTACATACCGAGAGCATCGTAAGTGATTGTATCCTTTACTAGCATCAACCTAGAATCCGTTTTTTTTTTCGTTCTCAATTATTAACCTGCTTGGGTAGTTTTGTTGTTTTCTGCTTATGTAACGATTTGGTCAATTACCGACCCTGTAAATATGTGTGAAGGTAATAGATTGTAATTTAACCAGACCTTTGTGTTTTACTGACCTACTGCAGATTAGAAAACTCCTATGGTAGAATAGTTGTTTAGAAGCACGAATTTAGCTTTTCTGTAATGTGGACCAGGAGACTAACCTTTATTTTAGGACTAGCACAGATTTCTTCTGGAGATGAACCTGCCGAATCAGATATAACTAGACCCCTGGAACTGACCGTACCTCCATCTGAGGTTACCTGGAACTCTTGACGCTTGAAGTCAAGGGGCCGTGGAGTTAACCACGCTAAAAATCTGGCGCCCGAGCATTGAATAAAGATTTTGCATCGAGGGTGTCCAAAGTGACGTGCTCAGTCGGTAAAAAACCGAGTTTTGGAGAGAAAGAAAAGCGTCACAACTTGTACACCAATGTACATAATGAGCACAAAATTGCTAAGTGTGTTCATATTCATGTTTGGGTTTTGGGTGGGCTGGGGACATGAACTTTGTAAATCTTCTTCTTCACTGTGGACTTCAAATGTGTCGGAAATATCTTTATTGTGGACCTTAAATACAAGCTTCCTCTGGATCATCCTCCTCATTAGCCAATTCATTCAGGTCTTACGAATTATAAGCCACATACAGTTCACCTAATAATTATAAATACTACAGGCTACATAGGTATCAAGGTATGTAGTGTGAAATAAAAATACATCAATCCTAACCGACTCACTAACAGAACTATCACAACTCAACAGCGCTTCTAACGAGAATAAAAAAACACAAAATTTCGATAATCTTAGATCCTTCAAGGTCAAAGATAATAAGTGGAAGATATTCTGCACCGGCGACAGCATTATCCTTCTATTACATTATACCAAAGCTACATAAATTCAGCCGTCATCAAATAAGCATAAGAACCCAACGAGAAAAATATATTAATAATAATAATAATAATTGATTCCTCACCATGTTTTTTTTACTACTAACTATTGGCATTGTGGGAAGATGATATTTCTGTTAAGTTTAATACCTCATTAAAGAGTACGTTTCTAAATTAAAGAGAAAAATGGTGCAAATTTCTATGAATGTTCAAAAACTGTATCCAATATCCAAACCGGGATCATAATATATTATATATTATTGATTGGTTTATTATATTCTATTGAATGACCGGTTCAAAGGAGTCTAGCATCCAATTATCGCTCAGGTTCGATATTACTTTTTTCTTTTTAGAATATTATTACTACCGAATTCACATCTATTGTACTAAAAAAGTGAGAGTGAATTATAACATGAAAAACAAAAACAAAATGCTTTTATCGCCAACCGTCAGTAAAACCGTCAATTATCAGATTGGTTTCCGGAAGTAAATAAACAGTTTACATAGGCGTCTGGTAAAGTGACATATGCGTCTGGTAAAGTGACATATGCGTCTGGTAAAGTGACATATGCGTTTGGTAAAGTATTTTGATTTTTACATTACTCAAAAATCATCATCTGTCAGTGTCACGCTTCTCCCTATTACGGCTCCATAATAGTTTTCTTGCGAATTATTCATAACAAATTGTTTTTGGAACTCCTTTGACTTCAGGAATTAACTTTTATAATGCTTCAGGGTGTACCTTCAATTTAAATATAACAAATAATAAGTAGATTTGTTCTATATTTGCTGTTTACTTTGTCACAATAAAATGCTATGAAATATACTTCAGTTTTTTATATTCTGAATTCTGAGCAGTTGGCAATAAAATTTTGTATGCACCACGTCAGTAAAGTGTCTTTATCGGACTTGCCTGATATTCGCCGCGCTTCGCTCGTCCGATAAAGAATCACTTTACTGACTTGGTACATAAATAACTATTATTCAACCACATCGGAATAAAAAGAAAGAAAATAATTTTCAATTTTCAATAAAATCTGTATGGTGCTCGGTGTCCACAATTGTTATATTTAATTGGTAACTACACTTTATGCTTGATGTTATGTATTGAAAATTATTTTTTTCTTTCAGTTCGATCAGCCATAAAACCATGTTTTTTAGGTTTTTTAAACTAACTTCCAATATTCTACTCGGTTAATTTACGTTGTGATTTTAGTTGGAAAATGTACCATAGCGCCATCTACTGTAAGCTTTTAGATTACAATACAAGACGGCGCTGAGCCCTTTTTTACTGGAAGCAGGTTACTGCAAAGGGAAAACTTATTGATTTTCTAGGGAAACGAAGAGAATCGCCGCCATTTTCACTCCAAAAATAGATAAGGTACTGAAATATAAGTAATTAAATAAATATTTGTTATAAATTATTCAGTAGCTTTTAAATTCATTTCTTTATTTGGATGACAAGCAAAAAAACTGATAAAAATGATAGGAGAATCTGTAGTTTCTTTTTTAAATTAAATCGACTGAAAATTCTACATGATTTATTGTGTTTGAATGAAGTTTTTTGGCACTCCGTCAAAAAACTTTCTCTGCAATCTATAAATCGTCGAAAGCGGAACTAGAAGTTGTAGTAGTTGGAAATACGAAGTGCACTAAAGCGGTAACTATTTAGTTTTTGAATTTGTTTAAGCAAATTCGCGTATTCCATAAACTCAAATAAGAGTTGTCAGTAATTTAAATCATTTCGACGGACTCAACTGCTGTGATTAACCTGGATTTTTTCATTCGGGGACTGCTCAAATTTCATGTGTCAAGTACCCACTCAACCACATTTTTGGAAATAGACAATTTTAAACGTTTGTCCTCACACAAACTTAACAAAAGAAACTTCACATCATACATGGTGGTTGATAAATGTAGCATCAATACCTGAAACACCCTATTTTTGTTAATTCTACATCTTAGTATTCAAAAGTGAGTGAGAATGTCGAATATATAAACTTGAGCGACGCTGAAACTTACCACTTCCAACGTTTATACAATAAATACATCATTATTTATTTAACAAAGTTTCGTGGAGAGCTTATAGGATGGTGGTCTGTTTTCATTGCTTGCTCGCAGTTTGTTAATTAACAACTGAAGCAACATACAAAACTAAATAAACAGACAAAAACAATAAACGTTGGCTGTTTAGTATATGATTAATGAATTTCAAATACGCACTTATCTTTCCCTTCACCATTCCCTTCCCTTTCCCTTTCTCCTTCACCCCTCAAGAGGATATGTAACTATGTGATTATTCCATAGGTTTAAACAACTCGATGTTTTTGCGTAATCTGATGTACCATTCAATAATTTAATTTAAGATGAAATACTTTTATATATTTTCCTATATTACTCAGCTCTCAACTTTGTGTACCATCATAAAAATGAAATGTCTACTCACTTTTTTGGAAATAGCTTTTTGAATATCATTCTTCTTACCTGCAAAAGAAAAAAAAACAATCCACTTGAACTTTGAAGTCATAGTTAGAGAAGAAAGAAAAAACTTTCAAGCCGCTATTCCAGGAATGGATTAATTAAATATTGAAAATAAACATCTCTGGTAAGTTAAACCATGGAAAGAAATTGAAACGACTTTTCTCCAAATCATTTTGGAGAAAATACACAAGCAACCTTTGAGGAAGACAATGTGAATTTTTTTTTCAAACCAAACATACCGAAAGTAATTCAGTTTCGTACAGAAAACGTCGAAAAATACACAAAAATCAATTCGAAGTCAAGAGCAAGCTCAAATAAATGGGAATAGGCTGAAAAATATGGAGAACTTCTCGAGAAATTGGAATTTTTTTCTGTTGATGGATACATTTTACTATTATTATGGCCTTGGTTCACTCGTATTGTCGTATTACGCAAAGTATCAAATATAATACCTACGTCATGTTTGAAGGCCGTCCATTGAAATTTGGAATGAGTAATTCGCAAATATAACGTTGTCTACTTTTCAATACAGATCAAATTTCGACATTATCTATAGAATGTTCAATTTTTATTATCCTTATCCCAAAACAAATCCAAAATAATCAAGTTTTCAAGAATAACATCTTCTCCTCTACCTCACAGTTTCTTCAATAACATACTCCTACCCATTGCGAATCAATGTAAAATTCTTGGAATAACCTTCGACTCCCGACTTAACTGGAAACACCATATCCATGAAATACTTCTATAGCATTGACTGTTGTAATCATGCTACAGAATACTTTATAGATAAAATTAAAAATGCTCTTAATAAATCTAGCAAAGTGATCAAAACCAGTCACAAAAACCGAAAATTGAAGTGTTGGATAACTGCTGGCTTAGTAAATTCTATTAACAAGAGAGATGCTTTGTATAAAAAAATGAGAAAACATCCAGATAATGAGGAACTCAAGCTTGAATTTGACATATACAAAAAGCACCTTGATTAATTAATGAAAAAAACTAAAACAGACTTTTTCAAAAAACAAATAAATGATAATCAAGCAAATCCCAAGAACTTGTGGAATGTAGTTAAGAATTTTAATAACCATCAACAAAAAAAAGATGAAATAAAAGAAATTAAAAATTATGATAATGCCACGATCACGGATAAAAAAGAAATAGTGAATTTATTCAATTCGTTTTTTACTGAAATAGGGCCCAAACTAGCAAATAATATTAAAAAACCAAATTATGTAGAAGAGAAATGTCCCACCGCATGTTCGTTCTTTTCGCGACCAACTAATAAACCCGAAGTTTTAGAAACTATAGCGAGCCTAAAAAATAATAAAGCACCCGGCAATGATGGAATAAAGGCAGAACTTATAAAAGAAATAGCATACCATATTTGTGAGCCTCTCACCTTTCTAATAAATAAAATATTTCAAACCAGTATGTGCCCAAATGCCTTCAAATGTGCTACAGTCAAACCTCTTTTTAAAAGTGGTGACAGGACAGATATAAATAACTATAGACCGATATCCTTAATTAGTAACTTCACGAATATTTTTGAAAAGATTTTAAAAACCAGATTTGACACATATACAAAAAAATTCAACTTAATATCACACATGCAATTCGGCTTTAAAACTAAAACTTCTACTCAAGACGCTATTTCTACACTAATATCAAAAATATATCAAGCATTAGATACTAGTAAATCTACTTTATGTGTATTCCTAGACTTGACTATTGCTTTTGACTCGGTAAGTCATGAAAAATTATTAGAGTCGCTAGAAGAGATTGGTTTTAGAGGAAAAATCTTAGATTTGCTAACTAGTTATCTACACGAAAGGAAGCAAAGTGTAGAGGTTAACGGTGTAAAAAGTGAAGAGTTACTTATTAAATACGGGGTTCCTCAAGGAACGGTGCTTGGTCCATTTTTGTTTAGTATTTATGTGAATAATCTTTTGAAGTTGAAAATAAGGGGGTCTATAATTAGTTATGCTGACGACACCGTTATTTTTTATGAAGGAAGTTCATGGGCCTCGGTTAAAAATTTCGCGGAAGAAGACTTAGTTCTAATTGAAAAATGGTTCGACAGTAGATTACTAACAATTAATATGAAAAAATCGAAGTATTTACCTTTTGCTTGTTACAAAAACGGATTACCAAATTATAACATTCTAACTATGAGAGAACCAGGGCAAGATCAGGATTCATATCTTCTTTCCACAGACTCTATAAAGTATCTGGGTATAACGATCGACCAGCATCTTCGTTGGAACCTTCATATTAATGAGATGGTCAAGACATTAAGAACACTAATTTATTGTTTCAAAAATATAAAACCTATTTTGGATATAAACCATTTAAAAATATTGTACTCCGCGTTGGTAGAATCTAGATTAAGTTACGGTATTCTAGCCTGGGTCAGTGCATTACCCACACATCTTCATAAATTAGAGATAATTCAAAAATATATACTAAAAATAATGTTGGGTAAAACAAGAACTTTTTCTTCTGATCAGCTATATTTAGAGGCTAAACTATTAGATATAAGACAATTATACTTTTTTTTTCTCTGTGTAAATCAATTTAAAAATAGAAAAACTTTGCAAAATATTGACCATTTGTACCCAACCCGGTACAGTGCACAAAAATTCAAAACTTCTTTTGCTGCGAAGAGTATAGGACAGAGAAGTCATTCATACCTGGACCCTAGAGTTGTTAATATTCTCCCACTAGAAATAACAACTACAACATATTTTGGTCGATTTAAATTCCTTCTGAAAAGTCATTTATTCAATATTCCGCGTGATGAATTCCGAATAGAAATGAAATGATATCTTTTATTTTCCAAGTGATTTGGTGCGTTTAAATGTATGCCCAATATTTGTGCTATTTCTTTGTTTTTATCTATTTTGTTTTATTAGCTATTAGCTTACAATATTTTTCCCACGGACAGTTTTAGGACTATTGTGGGTTTATGTTGTTTATTTGTATATTTTGTATTTGGTGTTGTTATCTTGTAACTTTTTTCTTTGCAAATAAACTTTATTATTATTATTATTATTATTATTATTATTATGAACTCAAAGACATCTGTATGAAGAGACGAAATATACTTAAAACCCTCAGTCACTTTCACTGGGGTGCCGACGAAATCGTATTATTAAGAGTATACAGCTCTCATCCGCTCAAAGCTTGATTATGGCTGCTTTATTTACTTGTCTGCCCCCAAATCTGTCACAGATTCACTGAACTCTGTACACAATAACGCTTCTCGCCTCTGCCTTGGTGCCTTTCGCTCTAGCCCTGCTGATAGTCTCCTCATTGAACCCCTACCCCTAAGACGCCAATCCCTACTCCTCTCATATGCTGCCTCAGTATCCTCCAATCCTCTCAATCCTGTTCACTCGCTTTTCATTTCAACGACTAATTCCCCCACTTACCCTCGAACAATTATAAAATCTATCCTCCAAAAACTCACTCCTTCACTCAAAGATACCGACCTTTCTCTGACCTTCCCGCTCCCTCTACCTTCTCCTCCACCTTGGACCAAAAATATCCCTACAATCGATATCTCACTTACCATTTATAATAAGCAGGAATCTCCCACTGCACTTATAAAGAAAGCATTCCTAGAATTACTACAAAAAAAACCTTATGATTTAATACTATACACAGACGCTTCCAAAACTGACTCCGGTGTTGGTTGTGCAGTTTCCACGAAGCATGAACTCATAAGCTCCTTCACCCTACCTATAGTGTGTAGCGTTCACAAAGGCGAGCTACAAAGCATTTTTCAAGCTTTCAAAAGCATCCACCTACCCCACAAAAATATTGCAATATGCACAGACTCCCTTTCCTCCATTCAGTCAATCAAGTCAATCTTCACTGACCACCCAATTGTCCAGAATATACACGACATCTATCAAACTCTCGTTGCTCATCTCTCTCTCATCTGGCTTCCATCTCACATCGGCATTGATGGTAACGAAACTGCGGACCGCCACGCGAAAGATGCTACCACTAATAACAACTCAACACACATTGTTCAACTCGCAACCGATCTGAAGATCCACTTCAAAAACGCTACACAAGATTCTTGGCGACACCTGTGGCGCAATAGTACGACAGCACTTCATGATATCCATCCATCCACTTCTCCTCTCTCCCTGAACTTCTTAACCCGGAGAGAGGCTTCTACAATCAGAAGAATCCGAATCAGTCATACCAAACTCTCACACGGATATCTGATGTCTTCAGGAAATCGTCCCGTTTGCCATAGCTGTAACGATATTGTGACCGTTAAGCACATACTGACGGACTGCAAACAATTTGCTGCTATATACAAACAACTTGATCTTAGGCCCAACCTCAAGGAAATGCTCCACTACCCTACCGAAATCAAGAAAGTCTTACAGTTCCTGAAACCTACTAACCTATACTGTAAAATCTAACTTAAATATCTGTAATAATTATGTAAATATCTGTTTTTATTTTTTCTGTGCTAAAATAAGAATAAAACATTTTTTTTATTCATTTCGCAAGTTCGCAAAGGATTTTAGGCGCGCATATTTTTTGGTATAAATGACTTGTACATTTGAGAGTTAGATGCGTTGATAATTTCTATTTCGAAGTCGTTATTATTCGGCAACATGAGCATATATGAATACAGCATTTTATAATGACATCTTAATGCAATAGTAGCCCAGCGGTTAGGAAAGGAACAATTACCACAAAATTGGAATTATTATTTTTTTCAGTTGTCAAACTCTGACATTTTGGTGGTTTTAACCAATGGCAATACATTATTCTAGCCAATCATTCGGTATTATACTGATAATTCTGCTTCCTCATCGATAATACCTTGTTTACATTAAAACGTCAAAATTTTACTATGAATTTGTCATTATTGACAACTAAAAGTGCTTCGAAGTTTATTGGAAAATGAACACAAACCGATCCAGTGCCATTACCCAAAAGAATATTGAACATTCAGGTAATACAAAATTTTAAATTGTTGAAAAAAATAATCTTCCCAAATACAACTCGCTTTTCAAATTTTATCACATGATTTTTTATTTCCATCACTCCAACTTGTTTATTCAAGGCAAAAACATTCAAACAAACCGAATTTAGATAAAATCTCTCGTCCTAACGGACTCGTGATTTTATGGTTGAAATAATACCCTTCTTGGTGTGCGTCATCGATTGTGACGTATATCCGGGTTTTCGGCATGTCGTTCATTTTATTTGCTATTTTGACATATAGCTAACCTTAAATTTGATAAATAAAATCATCAGGATCGTATCAAGCCAAAGCCGAGCAGACTATGAAATTAATAATTACCAGCTTCTTTTTCTAACTGAAAATACTTCAGAACTTTCGAATCACTGATGTTTTTCCATGTATCCATGCATATTTTAGTATAATTTGAATAAATAAAACAATAAGATTAATATTCACTTTTCATAAATAATAATTGACCGTAGGCAACAAAGTACAGACCTGACAAGAACTGTCACTGTGACAGTAGAAAAAGACATAAGACATATTGCCGCTACGGAAGTTACGCCTTCATAGTATTTCAACCTCGCGATTGATAGGTTACGCTGGCGCGTGATCTAAACATCAGCCAATCAAATTTTTGTAGGTCAAAGATTAGGGTTAACGTTTGTGAAACATTCAAACGGCTCATTATTGTGATATTTTGATTAGAATTTATCACAAACCTGCTTTTTTTCCATTTCTTCCTACGTAATGTGATAGAAGGAGATTAACAATCGATGACGCACACCAAGAAGGGTATTATTTCAACTATATCAATCGGTTTGTTTTCATATTTTTGCCAAATAAACAAGTTTTCGTGGAAAAGAAAAAATTATCGATACAATTTGAAGCACTCGTGATATTATCTTTGATACTAACTCAGTGGCAGGCGCCGATTGGCTTTCGGCTTCTCTAGAACGACAACCCACAAGTCTTTCTAGAGCTACTAGTTTTAATAGAACCAACGCTGCGCTCTCCTTTGACAATCTGAGAAATTTCTTTGACAGATACAAGTTTAAACCTGGTGACATATATAACATGGACGAAACGGGGATTGTCACTGTACAAAGACCGGATCGCATAGTTGCCAGGCGAGGTTTTAGACAAATTGAAAGCATGACACCTGCGGAGAGAGGTACACTTACTACATTAGGTGTAGCCTGTATCTGTAGCTGGTGATAGTGTGCCACCATTCTTCGTATTTCCACGAGTCCATTTTAGGCAGCATTTTCTAGGAATGGCACTATCTGTCAGTGTTGGGGGAGCAAATCCGTCAGGGTGGATTAATAAGGAATTTTCCTTAACGTTCCTGTGGCTACTGTGGAATGCAATAAAGAGAAGCCCGTTCTATTACTGCTGGATAATCACAAATTGCAACCACTCGACTGTTGTGTATTTGGTTTGTTAAAAAAATGTATAAATTCTGCAAGCACAGCATGGATGAAGTCAAACTCCGGAAAAACTATTACCATCCATAATATACCGGGTATTGTGACAATGTCTCTGTCAAGTAATATAATGTCGGGATTCAGGATAACTAGTATAGTAGTAGTAGCAGAGATATATTCACAAATCAAGATAAAGAACAATATAAAGAGCAAGATGAAGTAGGAAACCTAGAGCTTTGAACTTGAACAAACCAAAAGTAATAGGATAAGATAAAGTAAAAAACCTGAAGTTTTGAACTTGAATAAACCAAGAGGTGAAGAATTTTATTTCCACATTTCCACATTTCCACATTTAGGTCCTTGAGGGGTACATAAAATACGAGACT
>CAJUYH010012056.1:0-10422 GCA_910591685.1 Galerucella tenella | reverse complement strand
GAATTTGACGTTTATTCCATGAACTTTAGTTAAACCACCATTTTTGGTGGTTCAATGAATTGCATAGTTAACTCATGAGTTAACCAAAATAATCCTTGACTACGTTTCGTACAACACTTTAATAGCTGTGATCATGGTTTAACCATAGACATTAGGTTAACTATGCTTCATACAACTGGCCCTTGGTGGTTCAGTGAATTGCATAGTTAACTCATGAGTTAACCAAAATAATTTTTGACTACGTTTCGTACAACACTCTAATAGCTGTGATCATGGGTTAACCATATACATTAGGTTAACTATGCTTTTTACAACTGGCCCTAATTAAAGCGACGCCCATCCTTGTCCTTCAACATGATTTTTCACGGCGTCACATATTTATTTATAAAATATTTATTTTTAAGTATAAAATTAAAATAGCCTCAGATCCTCAGAATAGGGGAAATATTAGATAAAACCTTCACAGCTTTCTGAAAAATACTGACAGATTGATAGCGCCTCCCAGGGCCCTGTACGATCGCACAGCTCGCACATGCCTGGCGCCGCCACTGAAGGGCACGGAAAATTTAAAAGTTAAACCTGAAGTATGGCGGTTAGATTCGCCGCTGTGGTGAAGTATTTTTCTTTTTTTTTGTTCTTTTTCACAATTTTTGCTTGAAAAACATTAAATCACTGCTCACGAATTATACACAGGATTTTTTCTACAACCAGTTTTTTCACATACATTTTGATAAAAATAAATAATAATTTTCTCAAATTTAACAGTTCATATTTCAAAAGGTGGGCATAACTGTACGATATTATTTCTTTGAAAGCGTAAAGTCTTACCGGAAACCAAAAATATGAACACCAAAAATAAGGCGGAAAGTATTGTTTAGCAGCTTGAGGAAAATTGTAGCTTTTCTCCATCTGTCATCTGATAACATTGACGACATAAAACTGTTGTGTGTCACATATGCAGAAAACGCTTTAGCAGCTTTTAGCTTATAGTCTCGAGCAGCTAAAGATTATTTTCTTCTACTGTGACACAATATACTATTGATTAGATATGTTTATCAGAAGAAGATAGAGCAATTATGTAATATTGAGCTAATCATAATGTAAGTTCGAATAAGGCCAGCTTGTACTGACTTAAGAGTTCAATATAACATTTCGCTAAAATATAATATACAAGTTGAGTAAAACGAGTTTTAAATAAAACTACATAAATTTTGCGATGGAAAGGAAACAATTATTTAAATTTATTCATAAAATAATCTAAGGACTTTCATTAATTCGTAACGTTGCAAAATTTTAATACAAAATTGCATCTGCTTGCAAAAATAGCGAACACAAATACAATTACAATAAACCCATCTCTTATTATTTGAACAATGTTTTCGAAAAATTTAAACATTTATAGTTATCCAACAAAATAATTATTGGGTAGAAATTTCATAAAAGCAACTCTACTAACAAGATTTCTTTGTGCTAAAAATCTGAAGTGGATGAAGTAATTTTTTGTAATGTTTAATTATCATTAGTAATATATCTTTAGTATCTATCTATGTAGCAAAACTAACTGATGCATTTTAGCAAATAGAAAGTTAATATTATAAGCAATGAGTTAATAACAATTTTATGAAATATTGTTCGTATTAACACCACAGCATTTAGATTTATATTTATTGCATACTTGAGGTGATTTTATTAAAATTTCTTAGCTAAAAGTTACGTGTAACTTTCGTCAAGGGGGAACGATGCCCAGGAAAAATGGGACAATGTTATTTAGTAATAATTCTATTTATGAGAATTTATCAAAATATTATTTTCAATAATTAAAATTTAAATTAATATCAATATTGTATAATTCCATAGCAAATTCACAGAAATAATAATATTTTGGAATATCAAAATTAATAAGGGCCACCAACTGAAATGGAGTGAAACAGCTTTTATTCACAACCATATATGTAATGCTGTCATCACTAAAGTCATTGAAGGTTAGAAAGTGTCATATTACACACCTCTACTTCCCGCCCTGACACTCCCGCCCACATCGATCACTTCCCGTCCTCACTTTTCACCCTCTAAAATAAAGTGATCGTTAATCTATTTTAGATGAATATTTTTTATATTTAAAAATATAACACATTGATAAATATTATAATACCTATTTCTGGAGGGGTACAATCCATAAATTCTTCATTGGATGACATTTTTCTTAATTTATTATTCGTGAACTTAATCTGACATTTATTTATATTGGTGACAGTTGTCAAATGTAATATCTTAGGTGTGTTCAGAACGAAACAAAGATTAATTAATTTTGATCGGGATATGTTGGTTGTGAATAAAATAGTATACAAACCTCGGTAGGAAGTTTAATTCCTGTCTCGAGATAATAATAACCAATCTCTCGACAGTAATGAAACTATTCCCACCTCGGTGTCTAATATAGTATATTACGTAACGAGTGCGGAAAGTGACAATTTTCACACGAGTGATAAGTATTGTCTCACGAGGCGCAAGCCGAGTGAGACACTCCTACGAGTGTGAAAAATCACTTTCGCACAAGTAATGTACACTATTTACTGTTCCAAAGCTCCATTCATTCTGTTTAAAACTCCCAACGCCCTCATTTTCTAACAACTTTTTTGCATTCATGTAGTGCGAGCTAATTATCTAGTCTCCATGTTCGATTGACCGACAAACCAGATAAATTTTTAGAAGAAACTAGCAGTGTCTAGACAAATTTTATTGCTAAAAGAGGTTGATGGCTATTTTTTCATAATTTCTTCAAGTTTAAACTTTCAGAGTTGAGCATATTAATGTGTATACTTGTACTATAGAATTTCTTAAGCGCTCTCAGCACAAAGTCATGTTAGTACACAGTTATTAAAAGGCATAAATTATTTTAATTGTGTGATAGATTCACACGATTGTAGTTTAATGAGGATTCAATAAAACGTTTGAAAATTTACTTACGAACGTGAGAACATTATACTCGCAATTATTTTTGCGAAACTATATAAATTAGGATGGTAACTGTATGCGTACTACAATGATGTCTTTGAACGCATATACCTCCAAAAAAAGAATAACCACACTGTTTCTTGAACTTTGAAACTAACCAACTATAACATTTTGTTGCGCAGCATCGCATAATACTGCAGACATTTCATTCGCGACAGAATGGAATTAAACTAGCGTGCACTGTGGGAAGCACTGTCTCGCAACGTTGCGCAATGTATCGCAACAAAGGACAATGCCAAAGATCAGATCAATTGTTTCTGCGCAACATTTTTTGAGTAGACACTGTCACTATCATCTGCTGAAGAATACATTTAAATTAAACACTTTTGTAATTTTTATCGTATCATTGAAAATTAAGACGTTTTTATATAAAATCTTCTTTAGTTACACTTTCTTCTAAACGCCCTCTAGCAACCTAGCTGACTCCAATCCACCAAGTTCTTGTAGGTTTAATATTTCTCCTCCAGTACTAACAAGAAAATTTGCTGAAGATCTTCTAGAGTAGTGACCAGTATAATTGGGTTATTTAACGGGTCATACCCCGGTAAAATATCACCTGCATAAAATAGGGTTATATAACGGGGACCTCAGCTGCAGATTTTGTGGCATGGAGACCGAGACCGTAACCCATATTTATCTGACTGTGAGGCACTGGACTCGAGGAGACAAACAATCTTCGGAGAAGGCAATGTGCCACCCGAAGTATATGGCAGACATCCAATGGACCTATATGTCTACTCGAAGGTACGGGGATAACTGGATGGCTGGAATAAATGTGGGAGTAGAGTACAATAAGCGAAGAGGCTGCAGTGCTCCCGGCATCAGAACGGCTCCCAAACACAAAAAAAAGTATAATTGGGATTTTCAAGTGAGAGATACTAGCTATTTTTTGAGTAATTTTAGAGAAGAAGTGAATCCCGCAGGGCTGTACCGTACATTTCCCTTCTATATGAGATAAACAATCTTCTGTGAGTAGCATGAACTGGCCTTAAATAAAAGCACAGGATTGACTTCGCCGTCAGATACCGCAACGAAGATCCATTTCTTGTGGGTTTTTGAGTTGGGAATAGTAACAATCAGCTTCTAAAACGTCAACATCTTCCGTGATCATCTTCGCTAGTTTATTGGTTCGACAGACTCCTGCAATTTCAATTAAAAAAGCCACATTCATCATTCTGGGGCAGAACGCACAAACTCGTTGACTTGTTCTCTTGTAAATACTGCTCTATAACTTACTCTATAACCAACGTTTTTCTGCTTAAGAAACTTATTAAGGCTCCGTATTTGATGATTTTAACCCATTTCTTCAGTTCTAAAGTCGCTGGTAGCATGGAATATTTCGGCTCTAAAGATAAACCAGAATTTTCTTCATAGAGTTTCGCGAAATACGACAAGCAGCCCCGTTTCTTCTGCATCTTTAACATGTACTTTGTTTCGCCATTCACAAAACTGCCGATATTCTTTTTCATATTGGATTTTAGATTTGTCTGGAAGCAAGTTCAACCTTATACTGTGGGCTGTAGCTAATATATCGTCAATAATATCAAATTATTGCATGATTTTAATGATGACTTTTTAAATTTAACATCGATTTAACACAGTCTCAGATAATAATCTCATTATATTAATAGCTATAATATGCTCTCAAATCTTAACGCGTATCAACAACTTGTCGAAAATTGTGTTCATTTCATGTCTATTTTTTTTGTTGCGAATGAAGAGCAACGAAATGTTGCAGTTGGTGAGCTGCAACTTTTCGTTGCAAGCTCCACGTTGCGCAATATATCACAACAAAAGGCGCAACTGTTTATTCTTATGGTGCACACGTTTGTCACTCTCATCTGTTCAGTTATGAATTTACATTGAATGTTACTGCTGGTTCGTTTACAAAATTTTCATTTGTGGCGCAGCAAAATGTTTTTCAACAAAGTTATGCAGTCAGTGCGCTTCCAGCTATAACGGAAAAGACATCCGCCAATGAAAAAGGGAAGAGTTTTATAGTTTACTAGGACTAAGAAAGTCGAATGGGTTTACTAATCCTTTACCTAGAAAGCATGTCGTTGAAACTTGAGAACAAAATACGTATAAGGATCAAACCAGTAAATTTTATGGTTTTCTAACGTTTTAGGTCATTTAAAATCTTATATTTCAGTTATCGTTATCGGATCTTTTCAATATACATATTCAAATTGTATAATTTTGTGTAAAAAATTAGGAATAATAACATTGCACAATGTGGTAACTTGAGAATAAATGTGAATATCGAATTAAGTATGCGGATGTATAATATCGATGTAAATGTTATCAAGGAGAATAAATTTATAAAATATGTAAGTAGGTTGCATGCTGCGCACCACCAACCGACGATTGTTGACTCGAGGAAATAAAACTAAAACAAAACTCCGAGCAGGGACGGTATATGTGCTTTTGTAAGATAAATAAAAGCTGTGGTACAGTGTGCTGATTGAAAAACGAGTAATTTCAAAACTATTTCTAACATGGAAAGGGGGAACTGAAATGATGCTACAGAAACTTAGATCAGAACATTATTGAATGGCCACAAACAATGTCCTGAACTGTTGGAGTTAATTCGATCCAATGCAAACATTCGTAAAACAGATAATACTGATTTATTTTCTGTTAGTTTCTATCAAACTAATGATGGTAAAAATGAAGTAACTAGAATTCTTCCAACAGCAAATAGCTTATCATTTTCAGATTCTTTTTTTTCATCATTTAAAAATAAAGTGAAATATTGAGGCAATAAAATTTAAGCAATAGTTTTGTAGTTATGTAGTTTATGATTATTTTGTTATTGTGTATCTTTGATTAATTGTATCTGTCTTGTAAAAGGGTCTTAGCAAGTTAATAAGTAAATAAAATATATACATTAATAAATAAATTATTCATTATATATAAATAAAACAGATTTGATAAATACAGAGGATCTAAACGTATTGAGACATCACTGTATCTGTATCTGTAGAGTGGGGAGGGTGAGTGTGTAGGCTCACAGCACTTAGGCCACATGTGACCCATTGTACATCCTCCCGAGGAGTTGTCCTCCTAGGTCATTGTCCATCCTGTCCTTCTCAGGAAGGTAGACAGATCACTAGGAGACATCTCCTTTATATCGGCAGGTGTAGGCCAAGACTCACCGAACACACACTCTCTTATTGACGATAACTCCGGACACTCGCATAAGACATGCCTGACAGTTTCATCTTCCTGTTCACACATCCTGCATAGAGGTGTGTCCACTAGCCCCATAGTATGGAGGTGTTTCCTTAGTTGACAGTGACCAGTCAGAAATCCTACTGTTAAACGTAGGTTTTTCCTGGTCATCGCCAAGTATTTCTTCGGCGCCAGCTTTCCAGGGTCGCCCAGGGTGATCCTGGCAAGACTGCATCCTTTGATTCCATCCCATCTCTTTAGGGATTGAGCATGGGTGTAACGTTTGGCTAGTTCCGCAATTGTCGAAGTCGTTAGGCCGTAGGTGTCACTGGGTCCTAGAATTTTTAGTCCAGCGGCGTCCCTGGCTAAAGAATCAGCAATGCGATTTCCTTTACTCCTGTCGTGCCCTTTAACCCACCTCAGGATAATATTGTTATCTGCCGAGGCGTCAGCTAAATCTTGGTGGCACTCTAGTACTAGCCTCGATATAACACGTTGTCTGTTCAAGGCTAATAGGGCTTGTCTACTATCAGTGCAGATTATTATGTTTTTGCCAGAAATTCCTCTTCTGGTTAGTTCTTTTGTGGCAATTGAGATACCAGCCAGTTCTGTTTGAACCACGCTGGTATTGTTTCCCATTCCCCACTTAATCTTGAGGCTCAGTGCTCTCGAGTAAACTCCACATCCTGAGCCTTCTTTCATTTTTGAACCATCTGTATAAATGCGTATTGCATTTGCAGCATCTGGCTCTGTGTTCTGTTTTATTTGAATTTTGTAGGGTTTGTTAAACAGAAACCTGGGTTCAATTGCATCGTTGGCTGCCTGCAGCAGAGGTAGCGCAGTGAGCGCTTCCTGCCATAGGCTCAACCTCAATTGGCCCACTCCTACTTCGGTGTTTACACCAGCCGTGCGCAATCGTACCATGGCCATTAACGCAACCTCCTTGACGTGCAGGTCCAGAGGGGTCAGACCAGTAATTAGTTCCATTGCTGCGGTTGGTGTTGTTCTCATGGCTCCTGTGATGTTCAGACAAGCCATTCGCTGTATTTGAAATAATTTTTGGATGGCCGTTGCTTGTAGAACTTTCGGTCCCCATGCAATTGCTCCATACGTTAACATGGGTCTTATTATTGCAGTGTAGATCCAGGTGACCACACGGGGTGACAGACCCCATGTGCGTCCCACTGTCCTCCGACACTGCAAGATAACTATGTCATCTGCGTATGCAATTGTGTAGAATCCATTGTTGTTGAGGTGATTAATCAGGGTGTCTAGGACTATGTTCCACAGAAGGGGTGATAAGACTCCTCCTTGTGGACATCCCCTCATGACCAGTCCTCTTACTGTGATGTCTTCTACGTTGATGCTTATTGCTCTACTAGAGAGCATCTTGAGTATCCATTCTCCTACTACCAGAGGAACATTCCTGGAGTTGAGTTGTTGGGTAATTGTTGGAAAGGTTGTTTTATCAAACGCTCCCTCAATATCTATGAATATACCCAGGGTGGATTCTTTGTTGTCCAATGATCTTTCGATTCTGCCAACCACTTGGTGAAGGGCCGAATCAGTGGACCTTCCCGGAGTATATGCATGCTGATTTGGATGAAGTGGGTTGTGAACTAGCATTTCATCTCTTATATACCGCTCGCATAACCTCTCCATTGTTTTTAAAAAGAACGATGTGAGACTAATTGGTCGGAATGCTTTTGGTAAGGTGTAGTCCATCCTACCTGGTTTGGGTATAAATACCACTCGTACTTCTCTCCACTTACTGGGAATATACCTCAGAGCTAAAGAGGCTCTGAAAATTCCAACCAGGTGCGACATAAGAATATCCATTCCCCATTGAAGTAGGGCTGGTCTTATTCCGTCAGGTCCTGGTGACTTGAAGGGGGAGAAGCCCGATATGGCCCACCTTATCTTGTCCTCATCAATTACTGCACTAGCAGATTGCCAGTCGTATTGTGAGGGTGTTGTTGGTACTTCCGTCCAGTTTGACGTTCCAGGAAAGACAGAACCTGGGAAGTGAGTTTCCATGAGAATCTCAGCGCTCTCTTGAAGGTTGGCGGCTTTGTCGCCATTTTCCCTTGTCAGGATGCCGATACTCTTATGGTGGTCGTTTGAGAGTGCCTTCTGTAGCCTAGAAATTTGTGGGAAGTCTTCGACTGCCTCACAATAGGCTCTCCAGGCTTCTCTTTGCTTTTGTCTGCAGACTTTTTTGAACTCTTTGAGGTTGGCTTTATACATTCCCCAGTCCTCTTTGAGTTTTGTTCGTTTTGCCTTGTTAAAGGTCGTTCTCGCTGTCTTTCTGAGGTGTTCCAGTTCAGGGCACCACCAGGTATTGGTCGTGCCACCTGTCTGAACCATCCTCATGGGACAGGATTCCTTATAGGCAATGTCTATTTTGTTTTGGATAGATACTGTGTACCTTTCCAGTTCCTCATTATTGCTGGGAGTCAGGACCTCTGTTTCCCGCAGAGCACCTTCTAAGAGTCGATTGTAGAGAGCTACATCCGTCCTCTTCGGGTCACGGGATTTTACAGTGGTCCTGAGATCCTGGCTTACCGTATAGGTCAGCCAGCGGTGGTCTGACATAGAAATATGATCCGACACCTGCCAGTCCTGAATTTTGTTTGATATTTTGGCTGTCGCCAGCGTAATATCTATTAATGTTTGGCTACGGGCGTTAATAAATGTCGGCTCCGTGCCTCTGTTTAAGATTGTTAGATCTTTCCTAATTATATATTCATAAAGAGACTTACCTCGGGCGTTGATATCCTTGCTGCCCCAGCTAAAGTGGTGTGAGTTTGAGTCGCAACCCAATATCAGCTCCACTCTGTGGTTGAGGCAGTGATCCACTAGTACCTCCATCTCTTTAGTCGGTGGTAGGGTGGCTGCATCTGAAGGTAAGTACACCGATGCGAGTACCAACGCCGTATATTTGCCTCTTCCATCTGGACATTCCACTTTAACCGCAGTAAGGTCTGAGGTGCAGAATTGTGCCATCGGAGAGACTCTGTATTTCCTTGGTACGTAAATAGCTGTCCTAGGTTGCTGATTGCTTGGTAGGCTGAAAATTTGACCCGTTAGGCTACTGAAACCAGTAATTTTGGTCTTTATTATCCAGGGCTCCTGGATCAAAGCTATTGCATCCTCCAATATATCAAGGCGGCGACATAGTGTTGCCGTTGCCGCCTTTTTGTGTTGGAGGTTGCATTGTATAATATTCACCTTTTTTCCAACGTCCTTGCCCATGAGTAGGTTGCATGGAGTTGGATTCTCTTTAGAGGTCCATCTGCTCCTCCGCTAGGGGAGAGACGACCTCGCTGTCTTCGGGTGCCTCCTCCGTCAGGTCATCGACTGTTTCGACGTCCTTTTCGGGACCCATGGTGGCCTTGGGGTCAATGTCCACTTTAGGTGGCTCGACTACCAAGGACCTCGGGTCTTCAGAGGTGCCCCCTGCTTCCTTCCTTGTTACCCTAATAGTCAATGAGGTGAACGCATAGCTCATCCTCATCGACTTCTTCTTGAGGACAGCCATATCCTCGTCTCCAATTCCGAAGACGAAGAGGTGTCCTTCTGGGTTCACCTTTACCTCATGGTGGAAAGTGCACCACCTTGCCACCGTCAGATCAGGGTTCTGCGCCCTAAGCCGACCAAGAACCCTCTCTTTTTCACCGGATGTCGTCTTGTGGACGTCCTCCGGGATCCAGAGCGAGGCCTTGGTCAGCTTAGGGAGCCTATCCACACTAACGATCGCCAGCGATGCCTCCTCCCACGGCTTGAGGTTTTTTGTGGCTTTTTTCAGCCACTCTAGCGTCCCGTCGTCATCGCAGACCACTCTGATGATTTCACCGGAGTATGTCCACGACTTAAACGTGGGCGCTTTGCTGTTGCTGCTGGAGGCGGAGAAGATAATCTTGTCCAGTTCCTCTAGCAGTTGATTTTTAATGATTCTTTCCCGTTCTGCGGTAACCTTACCGTACGGGTTAGTCTCATCTATAATAGCAACCTTGAGGTGTCTCAAGGCGGCATCCGAAAAGGTTTCGAAAAGGTTTCGACATTTCTGTCGCTGCGCGGCTTCTTCAGCCTTCTTGGAGTCCCCTCCGTGGAGGTGCTCAAGTGAGGGCGCTTTCCTGCAGGGGCAGCCGGTACCTTGCCTTTGTTCAAAGCGGAGCTCTTGGCGCCGGCCGCAGGAAGTGCCTTTGTTGTTGGAGGTGGAGTGGGGGAAGA
>CAJUYH010012055.1:0-10422 GCA_910591685.1 Galerucella tenella | reverse complement strand
GAATAAGTGAACATAAAAAATACATCAAAGATAGGGAGTTCTTTAAGTCAGGTATTTGTAAACATGCTTGAGAAGAGGTGCATAAACTTCAATGGGATTCGACAACTATAATATTGAAAGAGCCCAATAATAAAAGACGAAAAATCAAAGAAAGTGCTTTAATACAACTAAATGCAGATAAATGTGTAGCTAGTATTTCAGCCGAATGGAGTCAAATTTGGTTACCAATGTTAGAAAGAGAAATTTCCAATAATCATTTACCTGCGTTATCAGGATAGCATCATAAGTTTTTATCCAGGCTTTCTTATGATTTATCATTGGAATAGTTGTTAATCGATACACACTTCAATACACAAAATCACCAAACTGAGTAATACATGTTCTGAAAACAAAAATGATCATACACAAAAAAGTAACAACAAACGCGTTTTATTAACAACATTTCCAAAATAAGCTAAAAAAAAGCGCTATCCCAATAAAAACCGTTCCTGCGGAACGTGCACTTCACTGGATTCCATTTCTAGTAGACTATCATATCGTTAGAATGTCATAAAATAAAATATTTTATTTCACATTTTACCAGAGGTGTGATCTACTATGAATGGACCTTAATAAAATTTGACAACAAAGTGTTGTAGTCTTAAACTTCAAAATATTATTGATTGTCTAGTTGTCATATTTTTTCGTTGTGTCAGATAGGGACCAAAAATTATTTTATTACTAGTTAATCTCGACAACGGTAGCTGGAACGCTACAGAAACGTCGAAATAAAAAATAAAAAACATTATTGTGGTTTGATTCCCAAAAGAATAAGAGAAAAAAGAATAAGTAATGCCACAAGGAACTTACAGAAGATTTTTTGATAACTTTTATGGATAATCTTATTGGCTATAATTTTTTTAAACCAAGGTTTCTCAAAGTGGTGGCATTCACTACTAGATCTTTTCTTTTTTTCGTCTGCCTATTTCTTCCAATATTTCCTTGCAGATAGTACCGCAAAAGGGTTTCGGCCCCCAATAGTGTGTTCACAGTCCTTCCTTTTCTACGAGGCTTGTTCAAATGAAACCCATCTTTGGTCCAGGAAAAATGTATTGACTAGTACAGTTACAAATAACTACCACTACAATTGAGGCACATATTCCACTGTTTCACCAACCGATGTATACCCTGCTTAAAGAATTCTTGTGGCTGCTGCTGGAAGAATTCTTTCACAGCGTTTTGTACTTCTGCGTCCGACTGAAAACGGTTACCTTTTAACGCCTTTTTTAGTGGTCCAAAGATGTGAAAATCGCAAGGCGATAAATCTGGACTATAGGGTGGATGCTCTAATATCCTCCATTTCTTTCGTTGCAGATTTTCTTTCACTACGTTGGCAACATGAGGCCGAGCATTATCACATTTGGACGGATTGTTAACAACAAACGCCATTTCAAAGTCACAATACTTAAAATCGCTGTCAAATATAAACGAAATAAACAGATCAGTGTGACGTTTGCATACACTACTAATGTTGGAAAACGTCAGTTGAATGATTACAATTGTTTCCAAGGCTAACCTGACCAAAGATGGGTTTCAATTGAACAAGCTGTATTTCATTTCCTCCTACTCCAGTGTGTTCTGGAGAAAATGATGCCAAGTTTAGATTAGATTAGAATTGGACTGGCTCTTTGTCCTATCCCACTGCGACCTTTTCAGATCTATTGTGGTCCTTCCCATATTTAGAGCTCGATATCCAGCTTTATTCTTTTTATTAGACTTAATAGCCTGGATACCGCCTCCCTTGGGTAGTTATCTGCCCTCGGTTTTTCTTCTCCGAGTAAGTGAAACCGCACCCTTGCTAGGCCTTCGCACTCACAGACTATGTGCTCCGCGGTTCTGTCTTCTTCCTGGCAGAACCTGCTAGGCCAATTGTGTGCATATGTTTTCTCAGCTTACAATGTCCGGTCAGCATTCCCATTATCATCCTCGTCGTTTCTCGACGTTGGCATAGTAGGTCGTGTGACAGTTTTGCCGAAGGGCTTTCGAGGAATAATTTTGCGTGCCTTTGTACTGAGGTCTCATACCACCAGCGCATCGCCTGGTTGTTTATCCATTTGTGGATGCTCTCTTCACTTAGGCATTTAGCAATTCCACAGGAAGGTTCTGGCCCTATCATAACCTCTTTGCTCACTGCTTGGCTTGGCTAATTAATCGGCCCTTTCATTGCCTTCCTTTCCTTGGTGGCCTGGTACCCAGGCTAGTGTCACTCTATTATGACAACCTAGTCTGTTGAGGGCCTTGCGACAGTCCCACACCAAATCTGATGTTATCCGATATGAGCGTATCGCTGCTTGGCTGCTTATCAACTCTTCTGCACAGCATTGCACCGCGTTGTCAAGTTTACTTACTCAACCAACCGCAAAATTTTTAGATTGCTATTTATTTTTTATCAATAGGAAAAAAGCAAAAGGTAGGATTTTTGAGTTCATTTTGGAAAGGGGGTCTCTGGCCCAAAATAGTTCGTGAATCCCTGCTTTATGCCCTATTTGGGACTACCCCTAATACCTTCAACAATATTTGTCACAGACCCATAAATTAAAATAATTTAAATTATATTTTTGAGTATTTATATTTTATGATACCACAAAAAGCTCAAGGTTATGTTTCAAAATACTCCCCATATTTCTCCCGATGTGAAGTGGTTCGAATTTCGTCGTAAAAGGCCGAAATGAGTGACATATCCGAACAAATTAGTTTGGGGCCATTAACGTCATATAAAAATACAATTTGAAACCTGATTTTAAATACTAAAAAGAGGTTAATATAAACATTACGTAGGTCAAGATGGTAATAAATAAGATCATTGATGGTTTTTAATAAACAATTTATTACGAAAAATTCATGAAGTATTAAATTTCGCTTCATAAAAATGTTTTGATGATGAAAGAAAATGTTTGTTGGAGTCTGAAGATGTAAATACTCTTCATTGCCACTGTACGTACAGGTAACAACTTATTACCAGTTTCTAATATTATTAGGTACCCGTACCCAGATTTATGCGAAATCTAAAACCTTTGTCAAAACTACCTCCTTGACGTAAATATCCGTCATAATACAAAAATTCTCGACCTCTGTTTTGCAATTGTGATTTTGATGCGTTAAAAGTGTCTGGACATGCATTTAACTTTCAGACGCGGCCCTTTTGAAATTGAATACAGTTCATAATCCGTTAATACAACACAGACTAGTAGACATGACAATATACAGCTGTTTTGTTTCGAGGAAAATTCGTATAAAAAAACCGTGTATTGGGAATAACATCGGACTACTGGGAAATAGATTGGACAGGCGTCGGATTTTTTTATGGTTAATAGCAAGAAATACGATAAGATAGAAACTAAGCCATTCGAACAAGTTTCCACAGTCGAATACCGTCATTCGAAAAAAAAAATTTTATAAAGAACGCTCGGACTATCCTATATTTTCTAAATATTTAATTTTATTTGGGTATCAGAAGATCTACCTTTACAAACACGTCTATGAATATGGTTTATTTTTCCAGATAAGTTGATATATATAGTTAGTTCATTTCATTGACCCTGGGTGCGATTTTCGAGTTCACACGAATATTATGCGTATACGGTTATTTTCACATGAATTTTTTCGTATACGGTGCTGAATGTGTATTTTTGAACACCGTCCGAATAAACGTTCGTACACGGAGAATTTAGCAGCCGACAACACCGCATAATCGTATGGTCTTGTCACTTGTGACATTTGAGAAGCAAAGAATATACCTTATCTATGCAATAGTTCTATGCAAAGAATATACCAACTACTGAATCAAGTGTGGTAAGCCCAAACGCTTTTGATATTACTTATTTAGCATTTTTCCTTTATTATTGTTTGTTGTTAAAAAATGGGAGATTCAAGTTCGAGTGCTGCTCTTAATAAAGTTTCACAAATTGCCTTTTAGAATATTCCTCAAAAGGATCAATAAATGGGTTAAAGATCCTAGGAGGTCAATCTGCTAACTCTTCCGCTTCTTGTATAACGTTTATGAAGTTTAAATGAATTAATCATCAAAACCTGCCATATTATAACTGATTATATCATTTATTATTCAAATTAATGACATACCAAACACAAATATTTTCAATCTGGGTTATGTAAATTCACACTTTCCGTACACGAGAACATTTATTTGAATGGAATAAACCCACTCGAAACAAGCCATACGAAAGTGTTCGTAAACGATTACCGTTTGAGCATGTCGAAAATTAGGTTATTTAAATTTTATACGAAAATGGCCATTTTTCGTATACGATTTACTATCGAATGGTTTCGAAAATCGCACTCCAGCAGGGGTGCTATTCTCGAGTCAATTGCGCATACGACAATTTGCGTATTACTTGTAGTTGTAGGTATTCTCGAATCGTAGTATACGAAATAAAGCATCCGCCAGTCGTACGAATTCACACGTATGGGTACTAGCATACGAATCTTCTATGCGAATGCGAGTTTTCATAAGGGGCATGCGCATAAGGCATCTTATGATCAAAAAGAAGGGGTTAACCTCTATTTTTTGTTATGATTGTGTAAAGTTTGAAATGAAATTTCAAATTGATTTGTTTTTTGTTTGATGTGGGTGGATAGACAAGTCAATTTTATGTGAATAAGAAATATCTCAGTTGAGTTGAGTTGAGTTGTGGATGCTTTTAATAAAATCCACCAACTTCTTACGCTGATCGGATATGTTAAAGACAATCTCCTGGGTATACAAAATTATATTATATATAAGTTTTTGTTGAACTACTATATCCCTGATGAATTCTCAAATATTTTAATTTGTTTATTATTGACCTAGGTTAATAATGAAAAATTATTAACCACTAATCGAGAAATTGAACTTCTCAGTTGGCTAGAAGAAGCAATAATTGTCAACTTCACAGCTAGTAGTAGAATAGTATATTCTTCAACGAGTGCAGAAAGATGGCTATTATTCACGCGGATCAAGTGAATAATAACCACTCTACACAAGTAAAAGACTATACTTTCTTCACGACTGAAAAGAAAAAACTTCAAGTGAGGATCGAACCTCGATCGTCCGCGCCATAGTCAACCACCACTAGGCTATAGAGCATATTTATAAAAATGTAAAGAGTAAATATATATACGTAACTCATATTTTTAATCGAAACCCTTACATTTATACATATTCACTATCGCTACTGTTGTCCATTTTTATCTCTTATAATACGTAAAATTATGATTTTATAATTATTTTGACGTTTCAAACGACGCGTTGTCAGAAGCGATTTGCGTTCTTAGGTATTTGACGTTTTAAAGAGATGATTTGATGTATTCATTTTAATTCATTTTAGCGTGAACTCTGATAATAATAGAATGTGATTGGCTAACGAGAGTGAATTCTTTTTATTATTCACTGGTGTGAAGAATTTATATCATTATGCAGCTAAATATTTAAAAATAATTTGTGCGTTATTATTTAGTCCTGGAGAAACAATTTTTTATCGATATTGCCAGTAACGAATCAGTTTGCCCATCAAAATTTGTTATTTTATTTGGAAATAAATTATCATCATCAGTTTATATGTAATCAAACGTCAACCTACAAGAAACCAGTTGATTTGGTTCATTTGAAAATTTAGCTACTGATTTTTCACCAACGGGCAAGTTCGACTCTGGTGGTTAACGGCTACCATTTCTTGATTTCCATACTTCTAGATATGTAACCAGTATTACACGCTGCTGAATAATTTTCAGGATATAGTTTCTGATGAAATATTTATCAATTAGATTGAATTTTACGACGTTAGTAACAATTTGATTACAATTATTCAAAAGTAATATCGTTAAAATGTCCATATTCTCGTAGAACAGTGATTATTAAACTGCTCTTTACATTACTAGAATAATAAATTATTTGACATTTTGACACAAATATATTTCCGAGTATATTTCTTAATATAATCCAATACGGAGTGTCATGCTGTATTTCATTAATAAGATTTGAAATTCTTGGTATCTAATGTAGGCATTCTTGGGGGATTTTAGTGAAAAGTAGTTTTTCTAAAACATTGTCAAGCAACTTCAAATTGAGCCCCCCAGTTTCGCAACCATTTTTATAGAGGGGTTGTTAGGGAATAACTTTTATTATAAACTTCATTTTATTCATTAGTTAAGGTTTTACAGCGCTGCGAAATAAATACTATTCTCCAATATTCATACTATTCAACTATACATAATTTTCAATCAAATCGTCATTTTTTTTCATGATAACATTTGTATTCATTAATTATGCAGCATAATTATTCATTTATTATTGTAATTTGAAATTATCGTTTTTTAAAATACGTTTTTTTACGTGGTGTTCCCAGTAGGCTCAATCCAGGGTCATTTTCAAAATGACATAAACCCTGTCCTCTGTTTTTTCGATGGTCCAGGCTGGGGCCCACGATAAACCATAAAAATCATTTGCACCCCTTTTTCCATTCTTGGGACAAGGCTTGCAACCCCAAAAACTTAAATGTAATTTTTTACCCAAAAAAATGTAACATTTCATATTGAAACAAAACATAATTGGCGTCCCCTATTTTCATAATCTGGATACGCCACTGGATGTAAAATATTATAAATGCTTCTGAGAATTTGATCAGCGGCATTTCATCTCTTCGAATTATGCAATAAAATGATTTAATTATTTGTTATTGATACATTTATTACTGATTCATTATTATCAAATTTTCCGAAATGAATCATTATTTTTGGAATTTCGATAATAACTTGATATGTTGCAGTTTAAACCACAAAAATAAAAATTAGTTCCATCATAGTCTATTCTTATGTACGATAGATTAATGAAACTTAATATCAAATGCAAAACTTGGAATATTTCCTTAAATTTTCATAAATGTACCTGAGCTAATTCAAGTTTTCGGTCTTTTATTAGTCTTTTATGACCATAAGCTGTACAGAGCAATAGAAAAAGGTTTGGATAGGCCAAAAACGCCGTGTATTAAAGATTACATAGCCTTATCACCAGATTATTTTCAATAAGATTCCAAGAATCTCTTCCAGTAATTATGTGTGTCGGTCTATTATGAATTCTAGTGTGATTATGGAAAATTTGTGCCGCGTAAACGCCGAAAAATCGATCCTTTAACAGTTGATGAAAGTGTTGATAACACAGTGGAATTAGTTGGTAGTTGATGTTGGGAAATCTACGATTTACAGACTTGTTAAAGAAGAGAAACGTGGCTAGTTTCAAACAGCATGTAAAGCTCCAGGAAAACCAAAATTTCGAATAGAAAATCATTTGAAAGAATATGACTCCGAAGGAAAGTACATGCGTTCTTCTTTAGAAAAGAATTTCCTACAATAGACAAAGTTCTTGCCAGGGTTCGAAATGATATGGATTACTCTGGAATGAGTCGAAGCTCACTATGAAAACTTACCTATGGGGCCAAAAACAGATCGAAGGAAAGCTATCAAAACGACAGAGACTTGCCTGTCTGTGCACAAGAGGTTCTATAAGAAGCAGCTTGACTGCGGCAATGGAAGCCATTCTCAATCTTTCTCTTCTTGCTCTGCACATGCAGGCGGAAGCGAGAATGGCTGCATACATAATGTAATGGGAGCTGGCATGAAAGTATCACCCATAGTCATTCCAGCCCCAATGTAATATTGGAAGAAATAGGTAAAGCCGAGAAAAAGAGAACATCTGACCATTGGAAAGATCTAGTAGGGCTTATAGAATCAAAGACTCTTCTGGGTGACTACAAGTCAAAGTAAAACTGCGCTAAGAATTTTAACAGGGATTCTAACGGTACATTGTCGCCTGAATGGGCACCTGAAAAAGCTCAAAATAGTGGAGGAAGAAGAATGTAGATTTTGTGGCATGGAAGAAAAAACCTCCATCGTCATACTTTCCAACTACACAGCGCTTCAGAATCCTAGAGCACAACACCTGGATAGAAGAGGAACATTTACCCAAGTTGAAGCCTGCAGATATCCTAAAATTCCTCCGGGAAATAGGACTAAAGGAGCTACTAGTTTCTGAGACTCTCCTCAGAAACTAAAATGGAGTAAGGAGGCACAATAGATCTTTTAGGTCTCCGAGATTGTCACCCCATAATACATACAAGATTGACGTTGGAACAGGAGTTGGTGCTAAACCCAGGTGCAAAATCGTTGGGGAATCTTGCACCTGTATTCCAGGCAGAGATTTACGCTATCGACATGAGTTTAATTGAATATCGAAAGGGGGTATAGATGCCTAAAGATCTTTATACTCTCTAATAGTCAGGCAGCACACAATCTTCAACATGTCCTTAGATCAGATCTAAACTGGTCTGAGATTGTCTACAAAAACTACTAACCCTGGCTAACCACAACAGAGTAACTCTAAAGTGGGTCCCGGGGCAAAGTATGAAATAAAAAGGCGCAGACATCCTAGCAAAGCTAGGGTCTGAAACCGCATTCACTGGTCTCGAACCAGTATTTGGAATATCAAAAACGGCTGCACGTGGTTGTATATCTCGGTGGACCCAAATGAATCATCAGTTGTACTGGAACACGTGCAAAAACAGGAACACAGCAAACTCCTGTTCGAAAAACCCTCGGAGAAGCTGATTAACGAATTATTAAACCTCAGCAGGGGCCAGATAAGGACAGTGAGGGGTTTATTCACTGGTCACTGTTCCCCAAGGAAGCACAAGCACACAACATATAGGGAGGAACCTATTTGACGGTTGTGCACGGAAGAGGAGGAAACAGCCTTTCACATTATCTTTGACTGTGAAGCATGATCTCATTGGAGATAGACTCCTAGGACTAGAGCAAGGCTGCTCAAGTTTTTGAACAGTAAGGCTGCTCAAGTTTTTGAACAGTAAGGCCAAATCGATTTGTAAGAAATTTTTGGCGGGCCATTAACGATTTTTCAACTTATATGAAATTAAGTCGTCAATGATCCGACAAAAATTCATACGTTTAATAAAAACATTCAGTATTACAAAATTTGGTGTTTATTAAAATATAAAACAAAGAGCATCATTTGCAAACTAAATAAAAAATAAAACTTGTATCTTAAATTAATGTGATTTTTGGCAATGTTTCTGTTGTACTAATTTTTTTATATTGGGTTTTAAATTATATGTTGACAATGGCACCAATTTCTAGAAATCTGTAAACTCTTCTGATACATTTTGTGCTTTCGAAGATATTTTTTCGATATAAAGGTTTTTAAGGCACAATGATTTTGCAGTTCGGCTAGTTCCAACTGAATATTGCCAGGATAACTAATTATTTCAGTTAAATTAATTATAAAAGGGTTTAAAAAATTTGTATTATTTGTTTTTTACTCTCAAAGTCTTGAAATCTATTTTCAAATCAAAGCATTTGATTTCCGATTCGTACTTATAATAATCAATATTGGTAATATTAAAATTCTTTATGAAGTCTTTAAGTGTCAGAAATAAGTCAAAATTTTCTCTGGCCGCGGGCCATTAAAAATGCATCGGTCTGTGGTTGAGCAGCCTTGGACTAGAGCATCCAAGGAAGGATTTCTCCAAGGACCTACTGGAAAGACTGTTGGGCCTGGCTACTGGTGTCTTCATATAAACGGTACAGCTAAGAGCACAAAAAGACTGAAGGCTTCGTAACAAATTACGTTTTCTTACATCTCTGTTTTTAAGTATACAGACTACAGCCGAAATGAGTACAATAAATAACAACTATGTTGGTTTAAGAAACTGTTTAATAAAATATCTGTTTAATTTAAAAATTAAATTTATTAATGCCGTTACTATCGGGTCGATTTTTTTTTCGCCATAACAGTTGATCAATTAACGAAATCAGCTTTCACAATGATCTCAGAATCAAATACATCTGTCAAATCACTGTGAAAACCAGTTTCGTCTTAAAATTCCATCCTCATAGCTATGACTCGTTGAATTCCATCGGCGAAGTAAACGGGGGGGTCCTCCAAGTCGGCGAATACCTCTTGTAGGTGGCCTAAAACATAAAAAGTAATCACAATTAGTAAAGATAACGGACAATATATTATCAGAGTTTAAGCAACGACATTTATACAACTTTTGGCGACATATTCTTAGAATATGTACAAGTAGACTACGTTAAAATTACCAAATATTATATCACTTGGTTAAATAAAAAAAAAAATGATAAGAAAGATATAAAAAAAATTATCTAACAATGATAGTTTCCATTTTTAATCTGGACCGTCTCGGAAGTAAATTTTGAAGGGGAAATCAATATTTGTTTTGTTTTTAAAAAAACCTTCAGGTACTCAAATACAACATTTCAGTTCTGAAATTTGTAATTTGGATTTTTATAATATGTTTTGTTTGGAAAGTATTACAAACTCCTGTTACTACTTTCCATTCGTCGTGACAGAAGACA
>CAJUYH010012054.1:0-10423 GCA_910591685.1 Galerucella tenella | reverse complement strand
AGATAATAGTATCATACTATTATCTTGACATCTTTGGAAATTGATGGGAATTATGTGAATATATTTTATTTTCACGATACAATCAAGAATATACATGCTGGAATAAGTCGGGAATGGATATGGTACACCGGTTAGACGTCCAAAACTTTTACCTATTGAAACATTCTCGTTAATACTTGCTAATTAATTTTATTGTGTTGTTACCTGAAACAGTGGAATTATGTTTTTCATTTTCGAAATTTTTTTCTACGTATTTGTATTCTCCCGCGATTCGTTCCATCTCAGCAAGTCCTTTGGAGAAACTTTCTAGATATGCTTTCTTTGGATCTGGATCTGGCGACGAGCATATTGTGACAGTTATAACGGAAAAACCAATAAAAAGGAAAAACATTATGAGCACTGAAACAAACACCTAATTAAATTTTCATAGAATTTAAATTTTTTTAAATGAATTATTGTTTTAATTGTTTGTATGAGAAGTTTAATTCTATTGAAAGCTACCTCCTTTCACCAAAAACCCAGATAATTAAAACTGTGAATATATCAGTGTATGTCAGTAATTTTTTAAATAATTTTGAACAGACCACCCAAATCAAAAAAGCGGAAATTCCCTTCGTGGCAATTCAAATGTTCATTTTTGAACAACAAATGCAATGCAGTTTTATAGTCTATATAGAAAGGACAAGGAGTAATAAATCATTCATTTGAGTAGATTTCATAGACGTACCAAAATATATTTTAAGAGGGTATACCGTAAGGTACATTTTGTATTGAACGAATGAGTTGCAGCTATGCTAAATAATATACGATTTAGGTCAGAGGTAACGGGATGTACTAATTTTAATAAAAAAAAGTGATAGAGGTACATAAATTTTAGTAAGTTTGATAAAGAAAGGCAACACAGTTTATTCATAATAGAAAACAAACCGAAAAATATTAAGTTTCCAAAAGATCCACTAAGGAAAGAACTTTACAGAATTGCAAAAATGAACAAGAATAAATACAAAACCTACATTGTAGAAGAAATGGCTTCTTCTCGTGGTATATCAGTTCTTCGACTTCCCCCTTATCATTGTGAACTTAATCCCATAGAATTAATATGGGCTCAGGTAAAGGGGGGAGTTGGAAAAAAAAATACTACTTTTAAAATAAACGATGTTGTGAAATTGTTTGAGAGTGCTGTAAGTCATGTTAGTAAGGAAAATTGGACAAACTGTATCGAGCATGTTATCAAAGTAGAGGCAAATATGTGGAAAATTGACAATATTTGTGATGATTTACTACTACAGAATGTGCAGGCGAGCCTTGACCTAGCCAAACTAAAGTCACGGTTCCGGCACTGAGGCCACTGGCGGGCCCATTGTGCCATTCCTGCTACCTAGTCATCCATGAAGCCGAGCCCTTCAATAAAGGCCACAACCTTTTTCAGTGGATGCCTGCTTGTGTCCCCAGGAGCCATGACAGTGACTCCGAAGATTCGCCTGCGTAATACAGCCCAGTGTGGACACTCTAAGAGAACATGAACTGACGTTTCATCAGTCATGCCGCAACCCCTACATAGGGAACTTTCCTCTACTCCTAGATTGTAGAGGTGCTTCCTCATACAGCAGTGCCCTGTTAGGAGTCCTGCTATCTTCCTCAACCTACTCCTTGGTAGTTCAATAGCTGCCTCAGCGTGTCCATCAGTCCATCCCTTCAGTAGGAGTTTGGATTGTCTAGGACCCTGCAGGACATTCCAATGAGCGAGGTGTTGGTTCCTCAGCCACTTCCTCGTCTCCTTGCGTATCGTTTATTTTGTTAGGCCGAGGGTCGGGCCCGGGCCGCAGAAAGGAGCTGCCGCCCCTTCCGCAGCCAGTGCATCCGCCATTTCGTTGCCTTCAAAACCAGAGTGGGCCGGAATCCATTCTAGCCGCACTGCGTTCTGACTTGCAAGATCAGCAAGTCGTTCTCGACATTCGTCAGCAAGTCCCGAGTTGATGGTATATCCACTCAGGGCTTTAATTGCTGCCTGACTGTCGGTGTATATGGTTATGCGTCGATCCACATAACCTCTGTCTAGGTTTATCTGCGCACATTCCAAGATAGCGTATATCTCGGCCTGATATGCAGATACACCATCACCCAATGGTATACAGATTTGTGTCCTTGGGTTCCTAGAGTAAATTCCAGCCCCTGCTCTGTCACCAGAGCATGAGCCATCTGTGAACCAGACAGTCCCATGAGGCTGTGTATTCGTCTCTTTATCCCAGGATTCTCTGTTCCGGATCATAGCCCTGTATGGGGTTGCGAAGTAGTACTTGCGCAAGCATTCGTCAGACGCTCGAGCCAGAACTGGAATATCTTCCAGGAGCCGGAGCCTCTTGACGTGTCTGCACTCTTCCCCTCTTCGCACGTATCCCAGACGCTTCATGCGCAGGAAAGCACTCCCCGCCTCAGCCTCGATCACATGGTGAAGAGGCCGAAGACCAAGGATCACTTCCATCGCAGCAGTTGGTGTAGTCTTCATGCAGCCAGTTGCACCCAAACTGACCACCCTTTGAAGGCGTGCCAGTTGCGATCTAGCCGTGACCAAGGTTACCCTCGGCCACCAGACCAGAGCCGCATATGTGACCATAGGCAGCATAATAACTCTATAGAACCATATGATCGTTTTGGGGGTCAGTCCCCACCTCGGACCAATGGCTCTCCTACAGGCCCAATACGTGTTTGTCACCTTGCTTAGGCGACTATCAAGATGAGCCTTCCATGTCAGTGATTTATCAAGGATCACTCCTAGATACTTCACCTGTTCAACCACCGGCAGTGGTACTCCATCAAGATTTAGACCCTCAGGTCTTATACCTCTCTTTTTGGTGAAAGCAACTATCTCAGCCTTGGCAGGATTAACTGCAAGTCCGTGTTCGTTACACCACCCATGTACCCTATTCAGAGCCCTTTGCATGAGGTCCCTGAGAACGGTAATGTGCCTTCCAACAACAAGGACAACGATATCATCGGCATACCCAATCGTTAGAAAGCCCTCACCGTTTAAAAGGGTTATTAGCTCGTCAATGACTAGGTTCCACAATGTGGGCGAAAGAACTCCCCCTTGCGGACATCCCCTAGCGACGATTACTTTTGCCACATGGTCTTTCCATGTGGCCTCTACTGTACGGTTGCACAACATGGCCCCAAGCCAGTGAGTGATCATTGGCTCTATTCCATGATTTGCCGCACCCCTACACATGGATCCTACAGGGGTGCTGTCAAACGCCCCTTGTATATCCAAGAAAGCTCCCAGGGCGATCATACCATTTTCCAGCGCCTTCTCCACCTGAGTTACCAGTTGGTGTAAGGCACTTTCAGTTGACTTGCCACACCTAAAAGCATGTTGGTTGTTGTGCAAAGAATATCTAAGCCCAACCTTTTCCTTTATGTACCGATCAGCCCTCTCCAGTGTTTTCAGCACAAAGGATGTTAGGCTAATGGGTCTAAAGGATTTAGCCACCGTATATGTGGTACGACCCGGCTTGGGTATGAAGACTACTTTCACCTGCCTCCACTGTTCAGGGACATACCTACGTGCCAAACAGGCCCGAAAGATATGCACCAGAATTGTGCCAACGGCCTCCCAGCCTTGTTGAAGCAAAGCCGGGAAGATTTGGTCTTTCCCCGGAGACTTGTATGGTCTGAATGACCGTATCGCCCAAGTACTCCGCTCGTATGTGACTATTTCTTTTGCTAGAAGATAGTCCTCTTTACATGGTCGCTGTATACCTACATAACCCATGTCAGGACGCTCCCGCTCGATTCCCTCACAACCGGGGAAGTGTGTCTCTAGTAGATGCTGCAAGGTATCCCCCGGGGTTTCGGTGAAAACACCCGGTGCGACTTCCATGCAGCCTAGAGCGCTGTCCGGTGATTTCGTTAAGATCCGGCGCAGCCTTGACATTTGAGGTACCGAGACGATATCCTCACAGAAGGCCCGCCATGCATCTCTTCGAGCCAACCTGACCGCACTCTTGTACTCATTCCGTTTCTGGCGGTATTGCTCCCAATCCAGATCCGACTTTGTCTTCCTAGCCCTATTAAATAGGCGCCGGGTATGTTGCCGTAGCGAGTCCAGAGACTTGTTCCACCATTTGTGGCCCTTACCTTCCTTCCTCGTTTTTTCGGCGCAGTTTTCTTCATAAGACGAGACGATAATCGAGCCCAGCTCCGCTACGGCCCAATCGATCTCATCATTGTTGTTAAAATTCCTAGGGAAACCGTCAAGCCTCCTTGCGAGATCCAGTTTATACCATTCCCAATTGGTAGACTTGGGGTCCCTATACTTACCTGATTGTTTTTCAACATCAACCCTGTAACTGAAACAAATGTAACTGTGATCCGACAATGACGGATCATCATTAACATGCCAGTCCCTTACCATACTTACAACGGTACTTGACGCAAGCGTCACATCCAGGACTTCAGTCCGAATCCTATTCCGGAATGTTGGCTTCGTCCCTAGATTGAGTAGTTGCAAGTCAGTGGTACCTAGGTAGTCAAGCAATGCCGCTCCCCTGCTATTGACGCCTGTGCTGCCCCACATAGTGTGGTGCGCATTGGCATCACAGCCAATAAGAAGCGGCAGTTTCCTGACCGTGCAATAGTCCACCGCCTTGCGAAACTCCTCAGTAGGTGGTAATTCTGGTGAGTCGTAGGGCAGGTAAGCAGAGCATACGACCAAACTATGCCTCATACTATTCTCGCCCAGGAAGTCCACCTTCACCGCTACCATGTCCCTGAAACAAAGTGATGATTTAATCGACCCTATTATTATTAATGTCAACAACGATTCTTCCTCTTCCGAGTCGGATATAGAATAAAATGTAAGTAATAAATGTATTCCAATAATTATTTCTTTTCATTTTTTATTATATTATAATTTAAATCGTATTTTTTTCCCAAAATACACACCACTGCATTGCGTTATTGCTTATCTGCTAATCCTTTAACAATGAAGAAACCCTAAACTTTGCTACAACTGAAAAAAATACGGGGTCGATCTACCTGGTTTTTAGATTTACGGAAGAAATGTAATTTAAAGTAAGAGATTTATCAAAAATTTCATGGTGCTCCCTGTAAAGGTTTTGCATACTTAATTAGGGTTTATTACTCCTCGTACTCTTTGTACATACTATATACAGGGTGTTTCAAAAAAAGGTAACACCGTCTCTAGGATAGGTAAAAAACTGAAAAATAATTGGGGTTTGCTCAGTAAAATTTTTTTCTAACGCCATCCGTTTTCAAGATAAAGGGCGTTGAAGAAAATAAAAAATTACACATTTCTTACGATTTTGCCGAAACTACTGGCACCATTGTAATGAAATTTTATACGAATATGTTTTGGAAGCTGATATATCCCATGAATTTGTTTTTATAACTAACTCTCATAGAGGGCGCTAGTTTCACGATTCATACAACGTATTATTCAACATAACTTTTTTTAGGGTAGAATTATTAGTCAAAACCCCAAGTGAACATAAACATCGTTTAATTCTACACCAAAAAGGTACTCTTGGTAAAACTCGATATTATGTACCGTTTTCGGAATATTTTGATTTGAAAATTATGAAGTAATAACCGCTCCTCGTATAAGTTAATGATAAATTTATTAATTAAAAAAACTTACAATAAGAAAATTAAAATAAAGACAAAGAACATAACATAAAATTCAATTAGAGTAAATGTTCAAAATGTCCTCCGTTTTCACGAATACACAAGTCTATCCTTTTTTCTAAAGAATCCATTAATCTTCTTAACGGTTGGGGATCATCTATGATGTCATTAAAGTGACGTTTAATTCTGTCTATTAATTCTTGACGAGAATTTACCTCTGTAGCATAGACTTTTTCCTTAATATACGACCAGACTGTGTAGTCCAAAGGATTAAAATCGCATGACCGAGGAGGCCAATGAATCGGAGCTTCTGCACCTCTACCAATCCATCGATTCCGAAAATTGTTACTCAACCAATTAAGACACCTTCTATCAAAGTGCGGTGGAGCTCCATCATGCATAAAAAATAATGATGTTCGCTCATTTATCGATAAATCTTCTAATATCTCAAATAAGTGATTATTTAAAAAATCAAGGTACATATCGCCACTTAAATTTCCAGGTAGAATATGATAACCTATTAATCTGTTACCTAAAGTTGCTGCCCAAACATTAACTTTAAATGAGTGTTGGTAATGTGATACCCTTTTGGCTTGTGGATTCCCATCACACCAGTAGTGTGCGTTATGGGAGTTAAACATACCTTGTCGCGTAAAGGTGGCCTCGTCCGTAAAAAGAATACATTTTAAAAAATTTGGATTGAGAGCTGTCCTTTCTCGCAATGTTTCACAAAAATCGACTCTAACCGGTAGATCGTCCGGCAAGAGTTCTTGAACTTGTCTGTAATGGTAAGGATGTAGCTGCTGCTCTTTAAGTATCCGCCAACTAGTTGAAGAAGATGTATTTGTTTGTCTTGCCATATTCCTTACACTTAATGTTGGATTTTGATCAACTAAATTTAAAATAATATTTTCTTTATTAATTGTTCTTGTTGTTCTTGGTCTACCTGAATTTATTTTCTTTGGTCTTACATTCTCAGTTTCTCGACAACGTCGTTCAACTGCTCTTAATGTTTTTTTACTTGGTAAGTTTCTTCTAGGAAACTTTTCTGCATAACGCGTAAAAGCTGCACTAGAGTTTCCTAAACACTCGCCTAAAGTTAATAACATGTCGGTGTATTCAACATTTGAGTACATTTTGTTTAACAATATCTAATTTTACAAATAACAAGGTTTCAAAACTCTATTTATTGTTGACTTATTGTCATAACAATCAATAAATGTCAATTTTACATGGCAAACTTAGAGAAAAGCGAACTTTATCATTAGTTTATACCAGGAGCGATTATTACTTCATAATTTTCAAATCAAAATATTCCGAAAACGGTACATAATATCGAGTTTTACCAAGAGTACCTTTTTGGTGTAAAATTAAACGATGTTTATGTTCACTTGGAGTTTTGACTAATAATTCTACCCTTAAAAAAGTTATGTTGAATAATACGTTGTATGAATCGTGTAACTAGCGCCCTCTATGAGAGTTAGATATAAAAACAAATTCATGGGATATATCAGCTTCCAAAACATATTCGTATAAAATTTCATTGCAATGGTGCCAGTAGTTTCGGCAAAATCGTAAGAAATGTGTAATTTTTTATTTTCTTCAACGCCCTTTATCTTGAAAACGGATGGCGTTAGAAAAAAATTTTACTAAGCAAACCCCAATTATTTTTCAGTTTTTCACCTATCCTAGAGACGGTGTTACCTTTTTTTGAAACACCCTGTATATACACAAAGACAGAAAAACCTTTGCTCATCTGTCTCTTTTCTCTTTTACTGGAGTTCAGACGGACATTCCCACTTACATTCCCATGGCTTGTTGCCTCTATAGGCGTTTTCGGAAACTTACTCGGGTTGACACGATCCCTAACCTGCACGTTCGTTTACTTAACCCGAGTTGCCTACCTGTGTTCGGAAACTTCCGAGTTGTTGACTGGATGACTGACCCAGGTTCATTTTTCGTAACCCACCTCGAGAGGTAGGTCGGTAGAGACGCTATAGGCACCGCATGCGCATTACTGAAGGGTAATATAACATAACCTGATTCTTTTGGTGGTAACGAAATATGTTGCTTTTATCAAACATGAACAAAAGGGGCCTTGCTACATTAACGGCGTTGGCATTTGATTATTTTTTCGAAGATGATGACGAAGTTGAAAAAGATATGTATGTTTTGTTATGAAGTTAGCTGTCAGATCAAAAACGAAACCTATTAAGTAGTTCGTAAACTTCAGTTCCCGGGTAGGTGATCGGAGAGATTCATCACGTGACCTCTCTGGATCGAGTTAGTGAGCCCGGAGTAAGTTTCCGAAAACGCCTTATGTAGTACCTCGATGAACATAGTTCATTATTATTCCGAAAAAAGCAAAGATCTGACAGCAAGAGATAATTGAGGCATTCCATGCTTAAAACTCACTTTATTTGGTGTGACATACTAGAGGTATTAAAATGTGGTATAGTTTGTTCAGCCATCCTTTGCCGTTACGTCATAATCGGTGACGTATTATGCTGTTTTACGTTTGTCTTATATTAGTTGAATGTTATTTTACACTTAACCTCAAAATTATAATCAGTGACATATGTTAAGAACTATTTACAAAATATGACAACTGAGCTGTCAAAAGTAACAAATAAAATTAACGTCGACATTTGTTGAGGAATACGTTAATGACGTCATAATTCCGTCTCACCCATTTCATGAATGAGAGATCAAGATGGACAATGTATGACGTAACGGCAAAGGATGGCTGCGCAAACTCTAATAGTCATTTACCCCTAAAGAGAAGTAACACTTACCCACATGCTGATTGGTTATTACAACCAGTAATCGAGTGCGGAAAAGACACTTTCCGCACGTGCAATATTTTTTCCATTCAGGAAAACAGTTTATTCCAATTGCCAGTATACATACAGATTCCGAAATATTTTAATACGTCATACGACTCACACAAGTACGACAAGGATCATATATGAACTTGAAAGAAAGAGAGAGACAAGATTTGTTCTGAGTAAAAACAAAAAATAGGATTAGTCCCCTCTACCTGGTTATTGTATCGTTATATAGCTATTTAACATAAATTCATGAAATTATCGTGTGGTCGTAGGAAAAATAGTGTATATAGCTTGTGCGAAATGTAACTTTCCACACTTATACACAACCTTCTACAATGCAATGTATAGTAATTAGTTTCCGCACACTTGATCTTGATTGAAAAGCAAATATTAAGGTTGAATCAATATTATTATTCGCTTAAAAGGAGTTGAAAAATGCTTCATTAAAAAAAAATTATTTTAAACCGAGCGAATTCACTTGTTTGAGTCAACCAAATATTATATTTGAGTTAATAATATTATTCGCTTAAAGTAAGTTAAAATATATTTCATTTGACAAGTGTATGTTTGAATCAAGCGTGTTCATTTGTTTGATTTGCATGAATCATTTTTTTGAGATAATATTATAATACTTTGATGTAAATTAGGAAATACTTGACTTGATAAGTCCATTTTTGGTTCAAGAAATTTCTAGGATTAGGTCGACAATTCCATTTTGTCTCGGCAATTTTAATATTTCCTTGGACGAATACATTCAGTATTTGATATGAATGAAATTTAATCGAGTTAATCAAATAAAAGTGACTAAATAAATTTAGTTGATATAACAAATATTTTTTTCCGTGTATTTAAAATATATATTTGTATGGTTGTAGTTTACCAAATGATTGAAAAATAAATAATTTTATTAGAATTCTGCTATAATTTTCAATAAAAAGAAGCGGATGTATCAATAATTTTTCAATGGCCATGGTATAAGCCTTATCAAATGAATGTCAAATAATAACATTTAATTTGTAATTTGTTGATATGTATTTAATAATAAATGTTTCTCTATTTTCCCTTTTGGATTTTTTTCCGCAAGCTAGTAGAAAAAATAGTGTACCCAAAACGTGCGTAAAGTGATTTTTCCGCACTAGTAAGGTAAACTACTATACCTATCACATATTTAAACGATTTCAGATTGGTGCTGCGGTGTGGGTTATGTAAGCAAACAGATGCTTCTAGATCATCTTCCTTCTCCCAGCAAAGATAACTTGTGCCTAATATCCGGTCCTTGGCCTATGCTCACGGAAATTAAGAAACTACTTGACCAAATTGGTTACGAAAAAGAAATGTATAGTTTATACTTCTAATAAAGTATTAAACGAAATTCCAGATAATAAATTATTTTTATTCAAATCACACCAAACTTTTAGATTATTTGCAGGCTCAATAGAAAGGCGCATAGGTATTTATCAGATTATTTTTTCGTATCATTTTCAAACGATTAGAACGATCAACTTAGTTAAGTTACCTCGTATAATTTCGATAATACCTGATTATACATAGAGTAGCTCTATAAATCAAAAATTTTACATTTTTACAGAATAATCCTCCCCCTTCGCGGTCGGACAATTTAAACTGTCAAACTGACACTCTTTGTAATAGCAAGCATACATTTTGCTATTGGTGGGAATTGACGCTTTATCAGGTCTCCTAACACCTTGCATGCCTATTTTTTCAAAAAAATATAAACTTTACTTTTAAAACGCTCCGAGTTCTTGTGACCTAATTTGTTTCTGAAAGCTTTAAAAATGGATAAAGCCAAAAAGTATTGCATTGTTCCAGTGTGTAAATCAACGTCTATTAAAACTCCAGACAAAATATTTTTTACTCTACCTGGTGGCGCTATCAAAAATACATTCTTTTTTTAATTTTTTGGGAAATTAAACCACAATATTTTTAAA
>CAJUYH010012053.1:0-10423 GCA_910591685.1 Galerucella tenella | reverse complement strand
GCAACCAATTATTTCGGCGGAAGGCCACACTTCCCGAACCGCTTTATAAATACCCATCTCAAAATCACACACAACTTGATTGATTGCTAAAACAATATTGATTTCGGAACACTCATCCAGAATCATTGGAAATAATAGTTTTTTGTACGTCTCGGATGTCTTGTTTGGTAGAAGACAAACCAACAGTGGTATGTAATGTCCGCTTAAAAAACCATGAATAGTGAACATTTGACAAAAATATTTGGTACAGAAATCAAATGTACCGTCAACGTAGATGCGTTCTGATTTTTCCAGAGCTTCGAGATTTGTTGTGCACGTGAAAACAATAATATTGCTTGGCAAGCAATTGATAAAAAGATATTGTTCGTCTTGAGAAGTTCTTACGTTGATCGAATTCAATACTTGATGTACGTCGTTAATATTCGTGGGAAGAGCGGGTATTAACTTACGTCGACTATTAATTATACATATTTTTTCTTATGTACTCAACATCTTGAGTTTGTCAAAGTTGCTGGTAGATTGTCTTTCAATGCTGAGCGAATAATTTTTGAAGCTTTTTCGGAAACATCTTTAACAGCTTTTCTTTTGCAGGAAGCAAAAACTATTTGCCTATTGTTCCGACGAAGATTTGGTCACACAAATTGCACTTCATTCACCGAGTGTATAAACACATGCTTTGCACTTTGTGTTGGTACATTTCCAACAAGTTTCGTCTGTAGTTTTCAATTTCCTGTCCTGAAAGATCTGGGTGTTTATTTTGATCAAAGGTTATCTTTTGTTCCTCATATACAAAAATATTAACACATTGATCGCAACTGGAGTATGCATGTGTTATTTGGAGCCCGAATTATAATATTCATGTTTCCGCTTTGGAACGAGTACAAAGAAGATACTTTAAGTCGGCTTCTTAAATCTTGGACGGTCTTTATCCTGTTAGAGGCACTCCTCAAGAACAATTTCATTCTCGTTTCAATAGCAGTAGTTTACTTCGTCGTCGCTCAATGCATTCAGTTATGTTTTTACATAAAATTGTTAATTATATTTTTAAATGTGATATTATTGTACCGCTACTAAATTTCAGAGTTCCTAGAACAAATTCTAGAACCAATAGCCTTTTCTATGAATTACCACATATGACAAACGCTCACAAATTTTCACCATTAAACCAACTTATCATTGAATACTCCTCGATTGAGTCAAACATAGATATTTTCTGTACAAATAAAACGAATCTTTCTCCGGGGTAATTCATAGGAAAGATTTCACTTCGCGTAATATAATGTTTGTGTGCGTCTCGTTTTGTGAGTGCCTAGCTGTATATGAGTGCTTACTTTTTTTCCCCTAATAGGTACTGCATTGTATTATATTTTTTCTCACCTGTCAATATTATCCTGTGTTTGTCCTTATCCTGTAATTGGGCTTGCCCGAGGATATTGTAAGAACATTTTTTTTCATGTAAACTATCTTGTAGTTATCGATTACAAGTAAATTTTTGCCACAAATACTTTCAATAATTCCTACTTTCATAATGCTATTTTTCAACACTTTCAGCTCAAATTCACTTCGATAAATGATTACAAATCTGATAATTCAAGGGGTTGTTATTTTTATCAAGTACCTGCCTTACCTCGATTATAAGAACAACATTTAATTGTATTTTCATCACGGGGGCGAGGTTACTGGTCGGATTAATTTAGGGCCAAAGTACCGGAGTATTAACGTAGGTAGCGGGGACCAGATTACCTGACCCCGGAAATTGATGACCGCTTCGGTAGCGCTACGTTGTGATGAACGCGACTATTGTTAGATATAGTTTAGTCAGTAATTTTATTTTTTTCATATTGTGTTTGAATTTTTATCTTCATATTTTATCTATTTTTAAATTATGTCATTTTTTCCGTAAAATTGTGAAAAATTTCATGAAACTAAATCTTATCTCTCTCTCTCTACTGAAGGAAATAATTAATCATTCAGCTTTCATATTTATTCGATTTTATCAATATTCAAGCTTCAAAAGTGATTTGAAGTTAAGCCAATATTAAAAATCCATTATTTATTGATAAATAGAAAGTCTGATGAAATTATTTTCGAATTTGACAGTCCCGAATTAAATCCAGTTCAAGCTTCAACAAGAAACGAAAGAGCATCAGTTGTAGGAAAATCCAGCTCAGTGAATTCCTTTTTAACCTAATTTTATAGGTCCATTCGTCAAGGAAACGTTTGCTCACACTAAAATGCATCAGGAATCAGGACATCAAGAACACGACCTGATGGCTCGACACGGAATTAGAGCATGGAAGCTTTCGATTTCACGATGCTCTAAAATAATGGTGTTTCCATATTTCGATAAGGTTTTAGCGAAGTGTTTTTTTTTTTTTTAAACTGTCAATTTTTCAGTTGGATGGTTGGGGTCGAGGGCTTTCAACAAGGTGCTTCTTATTTTTAGGCGGCTGTCGTCTTATCGCTATTTTATATTACGAAATAAACTGTTAGCTCCCAACATGAATACATATATCTTCCAACTTTTCCCTTAACAGTTCGTGAATATTGACATTTCTTTCAAGATTTTTAGAAGCAAAATTCAACTTTTCCCTACCATAGTCGTTGCCAGATAATTAGAAAATAACTGTTAGACTGGGAAATAGTGACACAAAATATTTAGTTCTTTGTACCAGTATCGCGGTTCTTCTGAGGTCTAGCTACGTAATGACAAACAGGAAAAAAAATTTTTCGGAACCGGTGGCCTAATATCGAGTGTCCACGATTTGTCCACAAAAATTCTGGAGTGCGATTTTCGAAATTAATCGACGGTCATCGTACACGACTAATCGCATGCGTCGGCCGCATCGAATAATTTATAAATGTTGTATTCTGGACCATAGATAAAAAAATACTTATAGATGGGAAACTAACCCGTGGCGCCTACTATTTATACGGGTGGCGCCACCTTGAGAGTCTCGTCAGTACCTCTAAGACAAATAAGATGGTTGTGAAAAAGAAGATTCCTGTAATTTATGACATTTATGGTCCATTTTTTGATATTTCATCTGAATTTACTGAACATTAGATTGGTATTACAATAATAACAATCAAATATTCAAGATAAGGTCTGTTCTCACAAGCATCACAGACAGTCTTTGACAATCCGGATTCTACGCAAAGACCCTAAATCATTCTCCCGAGAATAACTACTCCTGTCACTTTTCATTTAATGAAATGTTTTTCATAAAGATAGAGCTTACCGGGTGCACCTCACATTACAGTCTCTCACAATACATAATATACTCGACATTGTCTCTTAAAATAAAAGTCCCACTATAAAAAAAAAACCAACTACGAATACTCAACACACATAAAAATAAGCAAAATAGTTTCTAGAAACGAAAGCTGGAAAAACTCATGATACACGTCAGGCAGTTGTCAGGTTAGGATCATAGATAACACAGCTAGATAACACGTTAGGATGTCAGCGCTGATATATGTGGAAGAATCTTCAACTACCACTAACGGCGTTACAGTTCTCACTAAATTAGAAATTTTAGTACCGAAGGGAATCCCTGTGTGGCAGCACATTCGCGCGATCGCTTATTTCGAATGCGATATTTTGAACGTGGCAACACAGTAGATGTCAGAAATATAACGTCTAAATTTGTGTTGGAAGGAAATATGGAAATGAAATGCTAGATATCTTTCGTTAAGCGATAAGTTTTCTGAAATTCTGCACCCTCCATATCCTCAAACGGATTAAGCCAAGGCCTATAACCCCTATTCGGTCTATGGAATAATATTTCTGCTTCTTCCAATACATCTAGACCATGTAAATTCATTTGGTCATGAAAAATCATAATATAAATAAAAAGGATAAAAATTTGGCAAAAATACAAAAATAGTCTCACACAAATGACACCTGTGAATGACATACAAAATTACCGTCGTACACGACAGCAAACATCGGCTACTTCAGATTACACGACAGCAAACATCGGCTACTTTAGATCAACCGATGTCATAAAGTACACGACAGATTGTGTCGTAGACGTAGGGAGATTCGAAAATACATCTTCCTTGAATTTCGTGCGAAAGAGCATGCGACAGCGCATCGCACAAGCTCGAAAACCTCACCCCTGGGGTGATATTCTCGAGTCAATTGCGCATACGAAATTTGATGGTCATCGACAATTTGCGTATGACTTGTAGTTGTAGGTATTCTCGAATCGTAGTATACGAAATAAAGCATCCTCCAGTGGTATGAATTCACACGATGGGTACTAGGCATACGAACCTTCTATGTGAATGCGAGTTTTCATAAGGGGCATGCGCATATGTCATCTTATGATCAAAAAAAAGGGGTTAACCTCTATTTTTTGTTATAATTGTGTAAAGTTTGAAATGAAATTTCAAATTAATTTGTTCTTTGTTTGATGTGGGTGGATGGACAAGTCAATTTTATGTGAATAAGAAATATCTCAGATAAGAAATTATTGAATATGGCTAATTTAAATCAGCTCATCAGAATAGCTGGTATTGAAGCTCTGGAAAATGCAGAGCTCCTCGCTGATAATAAAAGAAGATTTCGGGTATACGATGATGCATTTGAAGAGACCCAGCTAGGTTTTGTTAAACTATATAGACTCAATAAAACTAGCACTCATGACCTTATCGATTTGCTAACTCCTTATATCAGGCATCCCAGCCGAATATCAGCCCTAAGTATTGAAAGAAAAGTGAGTAAAAGTTGTAATGCTTCAGATGATATATTATGCCATGTCAACTACTTGAGTATTGTTTCCTTTCAGGTATTAACAGCTCTCAGATTTTTTGCATCTGGTAGCTATCAGCTTGATGTAGGCAGTAATATCAATCATGGGATGAGCCAGCCTTCAGTGAGTAGATGTATTGAGGAAGTTATCACTGCTTTGAATATGCCTGATACCTATATTCAATCATTATGTGAAAATGCCAAGAAATTTAGAAGAAATTTCTCAAATACGTAATAAGTTTGTAACACATATTTATTGTAATGATTTATCAACTAAAAAATGATTTGCAGGTTCTATCCCAATCATGAATATCATGGAGTACTAGGCTGTGTTGATTGTACACATGTTGCCATATATCCTCCCGAGATAGATCATCCTATATATCCAGAGGCAGTATAATATGTTAATCGAAAGGGGTATCATTCAATAAATGTACAGCTGGTAATACATATTTCAGATCAAAATCAATCCTCACATTAAACATATACCTACATATTTTTCAGTTTTGTGATACTGATTTAAGAATCATGACTGTTTGTGCAAGATACCCAGGAAGCACCCATGATAGTTTTATATGGAATAATAGTGCTGTATTACCATACATGCAGAACCTTCATAGAAACAATACCAAAGTTTTTCTTCTGGGTAAGTAATGCTTAAAGAAATTTTCCAGATATGCAATAAATAATATGAAATAATATCTCAACCATCATTATGGGTGATTCGGGATATGCTTTAAGTCCCTGGCTTATGACACCAGTTGAAAATCCAGAACATAATTCCCCAGAAGAAAGGTATAATGATAGGCAGAAGAGTACAAGGTCCCTTATTGAAAGGTGTAATGGAGTACTGAAATTAGATTTCGATGTCTTCTTAAGCATAGAGTTCTTCATTACAGTCCTGAGAAATCTTTTAAATTCATAAATGCTTGTGTTGTCTCGCATAATATATGCATAAATGATGATATTCCACCTGTTGAGTTGTCTTGGTGCTTCCAAATTTGCGAAATCCTGAATTAGCAGCTGGAAGATTATTGAGAGAAAGAGTTATAAGAAATCATTTTACAATATAAGATATGATTAGATTTTATTGTAGTGAATCCATTAACTTTTTTAATAAACTTTAAATGTTTTTGTATTAATACCAAATAAGTTATATAATTCGTGTTATTTTTAGATATGTTTTAAACAACTAAACGCACTCTCAGCTTGCTGGGAATTCATGTACCTTCAAATGTCTAGATTGACCGGATTATTATTACAACAGTGAAATTGTAATTCAATAAAATGTCGTTGCATGAGCATCATATAAGAAATCATAGTAGGTAATAGCATGACTCCGCATTTAAACGAATCGTGCTTTTAAGCTTTTCAAAATAAAACTTTCTTAACACATTTGAATACAAATCAAAACCGCGATAATCCTAAATCTTCCGATATCGATAGAGACTCCTTACAGAATGTCAAACGTAAAGTTTCCAGTTTGCCCTTCAGGTACATGCAATGATCTAGAAACACATCTGGTGAATTGTGGTTTTAGTGGCTTCCTCGAAGAGAGAGCGAGTGGGAGAGTAACGCTCATCTTTATCGACTGATTAAATCGACGCTTTACATTAATTACGAACTTTGTTTCATGGCATCGTGTGCACAAGTGCCTATTAATCTTGTTGCCTCTCAGATGCAGGCTCCTCAACTTTCTCTCCCCTACTACACCTACAAAGTAGTCAAAAATCAATTGATATTTTTTTAATTCGATAAACAATGTCTCATTGATATATCAAAGACAGTATTCACTGTTTTCCAAGCTTCGGTGGAGAGTCCATGATTTTAACGTAATCAGGAAGATCGTAAAACGAAGGAGTTTGAATATAATTCTTAATTATTATGAACTAGAAATTGAAACAATTCCAACAGCACCAAATGCATTAAAATATGTCCGTTCTTTTCGCACTTGGACTTTTGAAAAGTTGTTTATTCTGCTCACAGTCACTATGGCTGAATCACTTATTTAATTAAAGACAAACGAGTTTTATTCCAAAAGTTTCAATAATATTTATACTTTCTGGCCGCTACAATTCTAGAGATGATACCAGTATTGGTGGACTGTACACTAAGGAAGCTGAAAAGGCCAAATGCCTTGGACTGCCAACAGAAATAATAAGACCAAATAGAGTAAGGTAGGCTTCAAGCAGATTTCATTCATATGGATCACCAGGATAGGATGGAATATACCCCATCTTACTCCAAAGGGTACTGAAAATATTGTCAGATACATTAGAAATAAAGTTTCATTAACAAACCCTCTTGGTAATTTTATCCCAAGCTGAATACAACAGTACAACCAGAGACAGACTCCAGATGGCTTTAAATGTAGTAACAGGCTGGACTCTAAAAGAAGGGCTACGTACTAGTCCTTCGAAAAAACAGATAATTGCGTTCATCAGAAGAAGGGAGAGGGAAGGACTTGGCCCTCTGACGCTTCAAGGTGAACCAATACGATTGTCGGATGGAGTAAAATATCTTGGGGTTATCCTAGACCCAGGCTTAACTTGGAACCGACACCTCCAGCGCGTGATCAAGAAAGCAGAGGTGACCTCCATGGTTTCCAGACGCACTTACGGCACTAAATAGGGACTTAGACCCAGCATGGTACACTGGCTGTACAGGATGGTTGTCATTCCCAGGATCACATATGCATCTCTAGTATGGTGGCCAAAGATCAGACAATCCTCTGCTATGCTAAAACTAAGCAAGGTCCAAAGACTTGCATGCATTGGCATAACAGGGGCAATGAGGACTACTCCTACAGCGACGCTGAAGACAATGCTAGACCTTCCTCCGCTACATTGTGTCATAATGTGCGAAGCAAGGACAGCACTAACCCGACTGGAAAAAGCATCAGACCATGACGTGGCACATTGGAGAGGACACACTGAGATTAGGCATGTGGATGATGACATTTTTTGAATGCCAATAGACCACATGACCACCAAATATATCTTTCGCAAGAACTTCGAGATTGTCATCGAAGATCGAAAGGAGCTTTAGGAAGAGAACGCACCACCACTTAGTAGAGCGAACGAACTGATCTGGTATACAGACGGATAAAAAAATGAACTCGGCACCGGAGCGGGCATATACAGCAAGACGAGCAAATATGAAGGGATCGTCTCGCTTGGCAAATACGCTTCTGTATTTCAAGCAGAGGTCTATGCAATTCTTGCATGTGCAAGGGCTAATAATATGAGAGCCTACAACAACAGGCAGATCAGGATCTACAGTGACAGTCAAGCCGCCCTTAAAGCATTTCAGAGCTATAGGGTGACATCTCGGCTAGTATGGGAATGCGGCGAAGAACAGAAGACTGGCGACTCGGAACAGTGTAACATTGGAGTGGGTCCCAGGTCATAAAGGAATCGCAGGCAATGAAAAATCTGACGAACTCGCAAGAGTAGGATCGTTAACTCTGATGAACGGACCCGAACCTGCTGTGGGAATCCCCAGATGCTTTACGAGGTCATGGTTAAAAGGGTGGTTGAAAGAACAACACAATCAAAACTGGAAGAATACGACCAGGCAAATACATGAAGAACCATCAGAAAAAGTAGCGAAAGAACTGCTCTCAATGAGCAGGAACAAACTACGCACCATAACGGGGCTACTTACGGGACACTTTCCCACAAAGACCTAAACAAAATAGGGCTGTACAACGGAGACCTCACATGCAGAAGATGCAAAATGGATACCGAAACAGCTCTGCATATACTATGCAACTGTGAGTCGCTGGACCACAGAAGGCAGAAACTGTAAGGCAGAACCCAAATGACTCAAGAAGACTTCTACAACCAACCAGCAAATAACCTGTATAAGCTAATACAGGGAACGGAATGGATGAATAGGTTGTAGTCAGAACACTAGGAGTATCCACAATAAGCCCAGGAGGCTGAGGTGGTACCGGCGAAGGGACGGCTCCTTGGAAAAAAAACCCTGAACCATAGTTAATGCACGTATTAAACAGGTAAGTCAATAAACTGGAGCTGGATTCATTCATTCATTTCTACGTTTGGGATGGGCTCAACAGCCCAGTGACTTGAACTGAATCTTTGTACCATTACCCATGTTATCTACATACCGGTTTATCTAGAGGGATCTTCAGTAGTTGTGATGGTTGTATCATTTCCACTCCAAAGTGCTTCTGTCTGAGTCCTTGTCAGTTCTCATAGAAGCAGAGTATGTGAGTAGGTGTTTCTTCGAAGAGTTCACATTTTCTGCACATAGCTTCACCAACTTTGCCCATCCTGTGCAAATGCTTTCTCAGGTTACCGTGTCCAATCACTGGGTCGGTAACTGTCTTTTAATTTCTTTTACCCTGTTCCAATACCCTGGACGAGAGTTCATTGTCTAACTTATTCAATTAAAATCTTAGTATGTCCTTGTGTCAGCCTCCATTTGAGTTGGAACTAGCTAGTTCCCGACTTCCCCTCCTATGTGGAACTGGTTCTCGACTGGTTACTAACAAGATCCATTAGGGACAGACAGAAAGATAGCCATAACAAAATTTGTAGACAAGAATGCACCTGAAAGAGCAGCTACCAAAAATCTAGGAAGCATTGTCAACGGATAAACTTCAGCCTGGGGAAAAGGGTAATCATACTTTCCATCGGCGCTGATGGTAAGAAATTATCCCCTTTTTTTTGAGTAAAATTTCCTTCAATTCAATCACCATAAATTTATCAACAATCCATTTTTTCCAAGTTCCTCGTGAATATATTTCAGTTGACATATAAAATCCCTTTTGAATGAATCCAAAAAGATCAAGACTTTTTTATTTGATTGAAAATCACATCTTTATATTTCCTGTTACCGCTTTTTTTAAGGATTAAGTATACAGCTTCTCACATAATCTAGAAAATCCCAATTTCTCGCCTCCTTTTCCCCTCCGCTACCAGCAAAAGATTCTCCTTCACAAGGTGAAGGAAGATTTGTATTCTGTGTAATTGGAGATTTTGAATTTAAGATTCCACAGAGATTAATCGATATTACACTCAGGTGCAGAAAAAACGGGCCACTTATTATTTTTTCAAAATCGGCTTAATTTGGTTATTATTTTGGTTTTTAAATTATATTATGTATTCTTTATAAACAAATGACTTCCTTCTAAATACAAAAAGTTGGAATACATGTGTATTTTCTCGTTTTACATAAAAAAAACATTTTGGAAAATTCAAATTCAAAAGTTCCATATTTCATCCATGCAATTTGAAAGGAGCTTATGTGTTTTCAATTGTTGGGCGGCTGCTAGGCAATTTTTGTTAATTTTAATATTGTCAATATCAACGTTGACAATTTTGAAGTCTTGGTTATGGTTTTAAGTGCTGAAGATTGTGCTAAAGCAGTAGCTCTTGTGGAAGATGGTCGAAGCCAAAGATATGTGGCTCGATTACTCAATGTTAGTCGTTCTACCATTCGAAGGGTGTTACAACGTTCTGGGGATACTGGAAGAAACACAAGAAGGCCTGGTAGTGGTAGAATACGGGTAACTACCGCTCGAGATGACAGATTTATTGTACTGAATTCTCTAAGGGATCGTCATTTGACTTCAGTACAGACAAGAAAACGACTTCTGGAGGTTCGTGGTAAAAATGTAAGTAAATGGACAGTTCG